>JACCGJ010002836.1:0-56794 GCA_013407085.1 Atriophallophorus winterbourni | reverse complement strand
TACTTAGTTGATACAAATGACGGAACATGATCATCTGGTTTCAACCATCATTCGGAGATGGCAATTATGTCGACCTGGTTTTCCAGTGCAGCAAGCTGCAGCTCACCCCATTTATTACGTATACTGCAAGCATTTGTGTACAGTTCACGGGTATTTCTATTCTGCGCACATTTTAAACTAACTTTACTCGGGGTGGGAGCACCGTCGCTAATACCCCGTTTTTTGAAACCGGAGAAGTTGATAAGTGGCTAGACTGCCCTTGCGAACGAGCTTGCACCGGCCTAATGGCAGTTGTACATAGATTTTCCTCGTTCAGAAGCTTACTGAAAAGCGAGTTTTTTCATGCGCTCGTATTCTACTGGCGGCCCATTTTGGAGTACATCTTCAATGACAACTACCGCAGATGACTTAAACATTTTATGGTGGCTAAGGTTGATCCATTTTATGGGAGTTTTCAAGCCAGTCATGGGCGTTTTTGAACGCTTTCCATGAAAATGTGGTTGAGGCCCCTTATCCTGGACAACTTTGAATCGCCCATTTGTGTAGCGCTCAAGGTGAGCACTTTTTAAAAGAAGCGTATCCCTGTCCTGCTGGTTCATAAATTCTACCAAGATCGGACGAGCGCTACTTACAGTTGGGTTCCACCGGCCTACACGATGGACCCTTTTTACCTGGCAGTTAATTAGCCCTGCCATGCGCAAAATGTCTTGAACCCTGAAACGGTCCATTTGGCGCCGGGATTTGCTTTCGCGAATCAGCGGCTCTTCCCTATTTAGGATGAACAGAGTACGAGATGGCCTCGTTTCCGCCATTTTATGGGGTGCAGCAGGCTTACTAACTTGCTCAGCTAAGGCATTTATTTGCCTTCCTAAAGCAACGTAGTTAGCTTGCTGTGATTTTACCGGACATTTATCGTTATCGATGGTACTGCGGACAGAGCCGAATTTTGTTGACGGGGGTTATTTTTACGACCTCATGGTAGGACAACGGAGAATTCTTACTATTTGTTACAGGATTGTTTAAACTACTAGCAGAGGTCCTCAGGAATACTTCCCTTGCGTTTATCTTACACTCCCAGCATACCCATTCCATGAAACTATTTTTACAACACGTTTCGTAATGCTTGGCAAGAATGCCAGAGCATTTTGGATGCGCCCATCTCTGGCACACATCACAAGCTATGCCTTTCACTACTTTCTTACCACATTCGATTGAAATGCAGGAATATGAAACTTTAGGTATAGTTCGATTTTTTTTAAATTTGAATAACAATAAATATATAAAAATTTTCAAAAACATAATAGAATATGTTGATTCTAATTACGATGTGTATATAATGCGATAAATTGATTACCAATTTACAGCAAAATCGGAGAACAGCGATTTGGAAATAGATGATGTGGAAGAGCGTGGGAAATACAACCAAGTTGAACGTACCGCGCAAATTCAGTTAGGTTCAAGTTCAAGTTCAGTTCAGTAGGCACAGGAAAGTAAGTGGCTGACAAGCCATTCGAGCGTCCAGAATTTCTTTCGGTGGAAAGCTGCGGAGAAGCACTACCACTGAAAAAGGGTCAATCTTTTTTCTCCGTGTGGAACCTCTTATGGTCGTAGGACTAGGAGAATGTATTTGGAGGTGTAAGAGATATGTTAAGTGTCATGTAGCTTTGAAATTCTTCTTTTTCCTTTCTACTTTCTACTTTTATACAATACCGATTTTTGTGACTTGAATTTGAGTTTTGTTTGTTTTCTCTTCAGAATTCAGAACTTAAACTTTGCTTTTTGTAATTGTCTTATTGGAAATCTTCTGTTCACATATTTGGTGAAGCTTTTGTTTTAATTCATTTTTTATGCCATTGTAGTCATTGTTGTTGAATTTGGTTGCCATTTTGGGCACTTGTAATTGGCTTGTATTTTGACACCACTTTTGGGTGTCTTGTCTTTGATAGACATTTTGGACGGCAATTTTGGTAACTCCTTTCATTCTATTTATATCTCAGGTCGTCATTGAACTTGTTTGCATTTGATATAATCGATTCTGGAAAATTTTGACTCCACTGTTTGCTGTACGTTTCTATACAGTTGAGGTTTGTATAATTGTTGTTGTAATTGTTGCTAATTACAGTACCGTATAACATCCGAATTTTGGTTTTGAATTTGTAGAAGAAAGAAACGGGTGGAATACGCGTTACTCACGTCACGGACGTTACAGGGGGAGCACCGCGCTATAATCGATGCACTGCGCAAAGGTAATTTTCTTTTTTCTCTGTTTGCAATCTCTGATGATCGCGGTGCCAGGCGCTCTACCAGATAGTAGTAGAACAGCAACGCGATATAATCGATGCTGGAAAAAGAAAAGGCAGTTTCTCTTCACCAGCACAGTGAAAGGTCAGCTGATGGAGAATCAATAATAAGAAAATGCTCTAAAATTGCTACAATGAATAGCGTGCAAAATGGAGGACAACCTAAGCAATGTAATCAAGGGATGTAATCAGAGAATAATTTATCCCAGCCACGGTCTAAACCCTGCTTGAAAGTTGAGACGGAACTACAGGAGATAAGTTCTTCAGGGAGCTTGTTCCAGAAGTTGACCACCCTGAAGCTGAAAAAGTTTTTCCTAGAAGCTAGTCGACATCGTTCCTTAGCAAGCTTGAGTGCGTGTCCGCGAGTGCGCAGCTTAGGACTTAAGGTAAAGATGTCAGTTCATTTCAGTTTGCACAAGACAGTATGTGGCTAACGAGCCAATCGAGCGTCCAGAATTTCTTTCGGTGGAATGCTGCAGAGAAGCAACCACCACTGCCAAAGCGATTTTTTCTTATTGTGATTTGGATATCCGATCGCGACGCCAAGCGATTTGTTGATTTCAGTTGGCACATGACTTTAAATGGCTGATAAGCCAATCGAGCGTCCAGAATTTCCGTCTTTGGAAAGCTTCAAAGAAGCGCCCACCACTGCAAAAGTTGGTTCATTTTTCTCTAGTATCCTCGTCGTATGCGAAGGTACGTCCTGTGTTTTCCAAGGCGTCCTTTGGTCCCAGAATTTGTAACTGCGACTGAGAAAAACGGAAAGGGTCAACGTGATATTTAGTTCAGTTCAGTTCATTTCAGGTTGAACAAGACAGTGTTTGGCTAACGAGCAATGTAAGATATGCCTTCCACCATCAAGTGTTAAGCACGGAGGTAGTCAGAATAAAGTCGTAGCTTCATCTTCTAAAAGCCGCTAAAGTGTTCGATGGAGGAGACATAAATATTGACCCAAACTTAGCTGAGGACAGACACCACATATCTGTGGAGCAAGCTTGCGCGCCATTCGCTTCCTCGACTACAAGCCGTTTACAAAATAGTATTAGTATCGATGATACATTGAACGTGCAGGAACTCGAATTTTGCTCGCCTTCAACACCGTTTGCTCAACAGTCAGGAAGGAATAAAAATTATACAGGTTTGACGTCGAAGGGTGAACCTAGTGATCCAGGCTATGAAATGTTATGACAGCGTTTGAACAAAATAGAGGCTCAGCTAAATGTAGTGAAAGAAGTACCTACTTTTGAAAATGCTTTTAGATCTCCGGTCTCAAAGAAGCCACATTTGGATTCTCGGAAGCGATGCCTTATTAAGGTGAATGCTCGTGAGCAAACCGGGGACATGGCTGAAATACTTTCACAGCAAGAGCGAACTTTCCGACAATCAACTTTTTCAAAGCTATTTGATCAAGGGGAGGAAGGAGTTTCCATCAATTCTGCATTCCGACTTAGCCGGAAGAAGGCGGATGATAAACTGCGGACGCTGAACATTGTTTTAGCTTCGGATGAGCAAGTCCAGATGGTACGAAGACGCACTCGTCGTGTTAAAGGTGAGCCATTCAAGATACTACGAGACCTGTCTCCTGAGGATAGAATCAAAGTGAAAACAGCCACCCAAGAATTGCGAGCACGCAGAAAAGCTGGCGAGGTAGATCTTCATATTGTGGATTTGTGGATAGTGAGGATAAAGCCGCTGTCAATCCAACCACAGTTAATCATTTTGTGAAGAGATTTCGAGTATTGCTTTTAAATGCGAGGAGTCTACCCAATAAATTTGACTAGGTTAATGGAATTGCCTGTCAGCGACAGCCAGATATAATTGCTGTCACGGAATCGTGGTTAACAAAGAATATATCTGATATGAAGTGCGCGAAACCACAATATACGCTTTTCCGAAGTGACAGAGTAGCTTTGAGATCTGCCGGTGGCGTTGTCATATACTTTAAAGAGCACCTGATTGTGGAAGTATTGGGAAGGTTTCAACATGATGCTGGAAATGCCGAAAGCATCTGGTGTAAGGTGAAGTCTAGCTCTGGAGCTTCATCACTTGGGGTCATTTAACGCTCACCTGGCGCTTACGTTCCTGCGTTATGTGATAAAATCAAACGGTATGGTATCACTCGTGACTGTATCGTTGTTTAAGATCTGAATGCTCCTGATATAAACTGGGCGGATTTAGTTTCGAGGGGTGCACCGTTCCAACAAGAATTTCTAGATACGATTTTGGAGCCGAATTTGATGCAGAATGTAAACGATCCTACGAGGATATGCGTCAGACAAGTTCATTCGATATTGGATTTGGTGGTCACACCTAGATTCTGTGATGTTATGAAACTGTCGATCGTGACCTCTATTGGTTGCAGCGATCACTGTTCTTTATTGTTCGTTTGGAATCGGGGTCTTTGACCTATAATACGTACGCATTCCAGTAGAAATTACAGAAAATTAGACACAAGTAGTCTAATCACGTCCGCAGACTCGATGGACTGGTCACTCCCTCCATCAACGAATGTGCTGGAGACTGGTGTGCTTGTCCATAATGGCTAGGACTTTGCGGACGTCGTCTGTGAGACTCTGCTGCCATAATTCACGAATGATCTTGTCATCAACAGGCTTGTCTCCTGGTAATTGAAGCATGTGTCGCAGGTGTTGTGAGAGAGTGTGATCACCCATTTCTAAACCGGACAAAAGTTTCCGTAGGTTTTGCTCGTCAGTAGATGAAGTACGTGAGATAATAGCATGTTTAAGTGCATCGTACGGATTATCAGCAGGGCGGTTGTAAATTAAATCAGCAACCTCCTTTGCGATTGACGATGGCAACATACCAACTACACGATTATATTGGGATCGTTGAGAGTTTACGCGCTAAAACTCGAAAAGTGCTTCGATCTGTGCGAATTAGGGGCGAGGGTCGTTCATACCAAAAGAGGGAAGACTAAAGTTTGACATAACGTCTGTAGAAATATCCTCAGATGGCGTATCAGAAAATGCTGATTTAAGATCCATTTAGTAAATGAAAAATAGATATGACAGCAAAATCAAACTAACTGGGAGTATAAGGTACGAACAAAAATTTCAAAAAGAAAAATGTTATGGGCTCACCAATTTGTAGCGGTTGATCCAACGGAGATTTCACCACTAACAAAGTACGTCTCTGGTTATTAAACGCAACAAACCGGAACACAGTTCGCAACGAATAACAGCATACAAATCCCAGGCAGTCACACTCGATATACTTGTCCCAAAGCAGAACACGAGCGCGGCGTGAATCGTATATTCAAAATTGTGTACATATTTACATGTATCATTAAAACAAAACAATAATGAAATATGCAGGGTTATTGTAATAAAATATACAATAATGAAAACACCATAATACTCCCTCCCTAGAGCGTTAGAAGAGAGTGAAACGCTCGAAACGAAAATATAGTTAATCAGCGTAGTCTGCAAGATTTGCAGGCCACCTGACTCTCCGGCCTGATCGAGTTTTGTGAATTGGAGAGGGTGATTCAGATGATGGAAGAGAGAGTTTACATGGTTGGGTTGATTGGGTTGACTGAGAAGTGGGTGGGGTTGAAGGGAAAAGGTCAACATCCGTGGTACCACTTGGGGCGTGAACGTCTGGGGGCGGTGTTTCGTCGCAGACTGGTTCGATAAAAGCTGCTTTCAAAAGATCAATTGCAACAGTATCTCGAGAACCATTTCGTTCGATGACGAAGTATTTGTCATAGCGGCTAACGACTTTGAAGGGAACGGTGTATGGAGCTTGCAGGGGTTTGCGCGTATGATCAGTTCGAACAAAAACAAAAGAGCATGGATGCAAATCACTTGGTAAGTAAACGTTACGGGTGTATGGGCGAGTGGGGGTGGCATGTAACTGACGCATGAAGGATTGACATAGTGGGGAATAGTAATGTCAGCTACAACGTCAGGGGATGCGATCAATTCACCTGGGAAACGGAGTGGTGTGCCGTAAACTATCTTTGCTGCAGAACATCCGAAATCTTCTTTGACGGTAGCACGTATACCAAGAAGGATCACTGGCAGGTTCTCTGCCTAGTTTTCGGTATTACCATGTGACATCAATGCTGCTTTCAGCTGTCGATGGAACCGTTCAACAAGTCCGTTCGCGCACGGATGATAGGCTGTGGTTTTGATGTGGTTAAAGCCGAGGAATATAGTCAACTCACGAAAAAGGGTAGATTGGAACTGTGATCCACGATCAGTAGTAATAGTAGATGGAACACCGTAATTGCTTATCCAGTATTGTAGAAAGTTTTTCGCTACGGTCTCAGCTGTAATACCGGTAATGGGAATGGCTATAGGCCAGCGGCTGAAACGGTCGACACAAGTTAAAATGTGGGTGAAACCATTAGAGATAGCCAGAGAACTGACAATGTCGAGATGAACGTGCTGAAAACGTTGGCTTGGTGGAGGAAAAGATCCTGGAGCACTAAGAGTATGGCGTTGAACTTTACTGCGTTGGCACTGGAGACAGGCTTTTGTCCAATTTTGAATATCCGCATGCATGTTCGGCCAAACAAATCGATCAGTGATCAACTTACGAGTAGCACGAATGCCGGGATGAGAAAGGGAATGAAAATGTTCAAAAATGGATTTCCTAAGTAATTTCGGTACTAAAGGACGGGGATGTTCGTTTGAAAAATCACACAAAACAGTCAAACTGGAGTTGGGAATGGGAATACGTTGGACTCGGAGGGCTGACGAAGATTGGTAGTGCTGCATGTCACTGTCATGTTGCTGAGCCTCTGCTAGCTGCGTGAGATCGAAGTTCGATCGACTGAGTGCTGTGAGTTGCATGCGAGGAAATGCATCGGCAACTGTGTTCGACAAAGCAGATAGATAGCGAATGTCACTCGTAAATTGAGAAATATAGTCAAGGTGACGTATCTCACGTGGTGAATATCTATCAGCTGTGGCGGACAACGCAAAAGTGAGAGGTTTGGGGTCGGTCCAAACAATGAAATCGCGACCTTCAAGCAAATGTCTAAAATGACGAACAGCATAATATATAGCTAACAATTCGCGACCAAATGTACTATAGCGGGTTTGGGCGGGTTGTAGACGACGAGAAAAGAATGCAAGCGGTTTAGTAACACCGTCAATACTTGCTGCAGGACAGCGCCGACTGCTGCTTGTGATGCATCGGTGGCAAGTGAAAGTGAAGCGTTGGGATTCCTGGACATGTAGGATAACGTAGATGCTTCTTTCAGTGCAGATTTCAATCGCTGAAACGATTCAGCAGCATCTGCAGTCATTTTAAATTGTCGTTCCGTTCCGCGTAACAAATCAGTCATCGGTTGAGCGATGTTAGCACAGTTTGGTATGAATCTTCTGTAATAATTAACTAACCCGAGAAATCGACGTAACTGTCGAAGCGAGGTGGGACATGGATAATCATTGATGGACGAAATTTTATCAAGCACATGGCGAATTCCGTTTTGATCGACATGATGTCCTAAGATTTCGAGGAAAGCGACAGCAAAAAGGCATTTATCTGGGTTAACCACAACGCCGAATTGTGAAAGTCGCTGAAAAACAGCATGCAGATGTTCTGCATGTTCCTGTTGAGAAGAACTGGCGATCAGGACGTCATTAATGTAGACATGCACAAAAGATAATCCCTGAAAAACTTGGTCCATAAATCTCTGGAAGGTTTGAGCAGCATTGCGTAAACCAAAGGGCATTTTTAAAAATTCGAAAAGACCAAAAGGTGTGGTAATAGCTGTTTTAGGGATATCTTCGTCGGCGACAGGTATCTGGTGATAAGCACGCACCAAATCTAGTTTAGAAAACACTGTCTTTCCGTGTAATGGAAGTGCAAAGTCATGAATATGGGGAATGGGGTAAAGATCGGGAACAGTAACTCTGTTAAGTAAACGGTAATCCCCGCATGGTCGCCAAGCATCAGATTTGTTTTTCTCCACCATGTGAAGGGGGCTTGCCCAGGGCGATTTGGATAGCCGGATAATTCCCAGTTTGAGCATATGTTCAAAATCACGTTTCGCTACATCGAACTTGTTTGGAGCCAAACGACGGGGCTTGCTAAACACTGGAGGACCACGGTTCACAATGTGGTGTTTAACGTTATGTTTAACGACTGCAGCTGGTGTACATGGTTTGAAAACTTCCGAAAATTCTTTCAGTGAGTCACTGAACGCAGATGGGATGTCAGGGGTGAGTACACGAATAGTTCGAATAGGGGAATCACAGGAATTACCAAAGGAGTTAATCTTTGAAAAATTATCAATAAGCTTTCGTTTAGCTATATTGACTTAAAGATCAAAATGTGAGAGGATATCTGCTTCCAGAATCGGTACTTTGACATCGGCCAGCGTGAAAATCCATTGAAAGTCGCGTCGTAGATCCAATTCGACAGAAAGTGATCTTTGACCGAAAGTGGAAATTTTCGTGCCGTTTGCCGATTGCAACGTCATTGACGAAGGGCTCTTGCGTTCCTTAGTGGATGGTGGGATAACGCTAATCTCAGCACCAGTGTAGATGAGGAATCGCATTTTAGTAGCCCGGTCGTTAACGTAGAAAATTCGGCTTTGAAGGGTGACAGACAGAGCTGCAGCGTCTACTGTCTGGCTTCGCGGTCCGTTAGAACGACTAATGGATCGTTTCTTGGGCTGACGATGATGATTATTTCGTGAGTTACTACGAGATCGTGCGATGTTCTGTACTTGCAATGACAAGGAATGAAACATCGATTTTAACTCTTCAAAATCATTCTGGACAGGGATGCTTGTATGCGCGTCAGTGGTGTGTCGGACATGAGATAACGTACTACCATGCGATATATCATGTACTTCATCCGCTATGCGTGCCAGGTGTTG
Source organism: Atriophallophorus winterbourni (assembly GCA_013407085.1). Lineage (NCBI taxonomy): Eukaryota > Metazoa > Platyhelminthes > Trematoda > Plagiorchiida > Microphallidae > Atriophallophorus > Atriophallophorus winterbourni. The sequence continues at coordinate 47,635 of JACCGJ010002836.1, read as the reverse complement.
CAAATTAGTATTCTTATCCATAATGGCTAACACTTTACGGACGTCTGCTGATAAACTTTGTTGCCAAAATTCGCGGATAATTTTGTCGTCAACAGGCTTGTTTCCTTGTAACTGCAGCATATGTCGTAAGTGCTGTGAAGAAGTGTGATCACCCATTTCTATACCTGACAAAAGCTTTCGGAGGTTTTGCTCGTCGGTTGAAGATGTACGTGAAATAATAGCATGGTTGATGGCATCGTACGGGTTATCGGCAGGGCGATTGTAAATTAAATCGGCAACCTCCTTTGCGACTGACGATGCAAAATAACCAACTACACGATTATATTGGGATCGTTGAGTTTTTACGCGGTAAGACTCGACAAGTGATTCGATCTGTGCGAACCAGAGACGAGGGTCGTTCATACCAAAAAAGGGAAGACTAAAGTTTGTCAAAACGTCTGTAGAAATATCCTCAGATGGCGTATCAGAAAATGCTGATTTTGAAAATTAAAAATAGATATGACAGCAAAATCAAAATAACTGGGAGTATATGGTACGAACGAAAATTTCAAAAAGAAAAATGTTCGGGGCTCACCAATTTGTAGCGGTTGATCTAACGGAGATTTCACCACTAACAAAGTACGTCTCTGGTTATTAAACACAATGAACCGAAACACAGTTCGCAACGAATAACAGCATACAAATCTCAGGTAGTCACACGCGATATACTTGACCCAAAGGAGAACACGAGCGCGGCGTGAATCGTATATTCAAAATGTGTACATATTTACATGTATCATTAATACAAAACAATAATGAAATATGCAGGGTTATTGTAATAAAATATACAATAATGGAAACTCCATACCAGTAGCTTGTATCTTATCACCTAATGTGCGATCTTTTTGGTCTAAATATGATGAAATTTCTCTTCTACTTCGTTCAAATTATTTTATTCGTTACAGTGTTGCTATGTTTCAAGAAACTTGGCTGCATTCTGAAATCGACACTGATTTGATTAACATTGATGGTTTACAGTGCTTTCGTTTGGATCGGACCTGTCCTATTGCAAATCGTGGTGGTGGAGTTTTAACTTTTGTTTGCAAAGAGTGTTCTGCCTCTAGCAAAATTATTTTTACCTTCGATAAACCAGAAGTTTCCTGTCTTGCTGTTGAATGCGAACCCCGGCATTTATCTAACTTTCATTCATTTATTCTTTTAAATGTGTATATCGTCCCCAAACTGTCCTTCTAACAATTTTCGTGCATTTTTGATGAAATTCTCAATGAACTTGCTCCCTGCCAAAACTGTTTGATCTTACTTGCTGGTGACCTCAATCACGCTAATCTTTCTATGTTTTCTCTTTTGTCGCTTTCGAACATTGTTCATTTTTCAACGCGTTCTGAAGCTTGTTTGGATTACGCTTTCACTAATGCGCCACAAAGTTTTTATGCCCGTAAATCTGCGCCGATTAGAAATTCTGATCACTGTGTGATATCAATACTCCCTAAAATCTACGGAACTATGGTGCATAGTTACATGACTCGCAGAATCGGGCGAAAAGTGACCAGTAGAACCTGCGAACCTGACAATATTTCAGCGCCGAGGACCATGCTAAGCGACGCTGACTTCCGCATTTTTAACGAACCGGACGTTTCACTTAAATGTGACGTTTTTACACCCTATCTTAACTTTTGCTTTGATATATGCTGTCCACAGGAAACTATTTTTGTTCAACCTGATTGTTTTTCCTCCTTTAAATTAAAGCGCCTCCGAAGACTGGAGGAAAAGGCTTTCAAAAATCTTGATCGTTACTCTGTCTCCTAGCTGTCTTCATTAATCAAGCTTGAGATTCAACGAATGCGAGATATTTATGTGAAATCAATTTTGAGAACGAATAACAGTCGCCAGTTATGGAGTGCGCTCAGAGGTTTGTGTGGCAAAGACAGAAAGGTACTTCCCTTTATAATTGATAATAATTCATTAAATGAATCTTTTTTATCTTCTCCTGATGGAATCCAAGAAATCACTGATTTTGTTTTACCCCCATCCTCTTTCTCAACTCCAACTTTTACAATCTCAGTGAAAGTTATGCAGTCACTTTTCGCTGTATCCCGCTCGAAGGCTGCAGGCCCCGATAATCTTTCCCCACTTTTGCTGAAAGAATGCGCACGTGAACTTTCTTCGCCGATCTCTTCTATCTTTAACAGATGCATTGAGAAAAGTATTTTTCCTGACTGTTGGAAGCCGGTACGTATTACACCAATCCCCAAAAATGATCCTGGGAAGTTGTTACGTTGTTGATATGGAGCTAATAATGCACCCGGATATGCTTCCCACGATATTGCCCAACCGAATATTGAGAGAGAAGACCAAGGCTTCAGAGAATTTCGTATGGCAGCTGACTTCCAATACTAACAAACATGGTTTACTCATCCATATATATAGGCTGAGAATGTAAAAGGGAATGACCTTCGAAAATAGCACATTAAAACCGCGTCAAGGACTCGATGGTCCAATGAGAATAAAGGGCGAATATGATCAAACTATAAACGCAATGATCAAATTTTAATCATGGTTTTCGCGCCAAATAATTCGAATCAATGTTGAGATAGATTCGTAATATCTTTAAAGATATTGAGTTTTTAGGGAAAATAAACGTCTTTTCCCATTAGAAGTACCGCCCCATTGCGTGTACGTCGCAGCTACTCAAAATACTGGAAAGCATAGTGCTACGACGACTTGTTTCGAGTTGCCAGGTAGAAGATACGCATCAGTTCGCGTACCGCAAAAATTGCTCGACAGTAGACGCACTCGCGTTGCTATCTGACCAAGTATCCCGGTCATTGGATTCGAAATCAAAAGCGGTGCAGGTTTGTTTTATTGATTACACCAACGCTTTCAACAGTGTTATCAGAAGTTCTTTGCTAAAAAACTTCATGATTGTAGTGTACCGCTGAACCTAGTTCACTGGATAGCGTCGTATTTTAAGGACCGCGTGCAGTATACTGCCGTTAATGGTAAAGTCGCTAATTCTGTAGCGATTTCTCGCGGTGTTACTCAAGGCGCAATACTTCCCCACTTCTTATTTTCTATCTACATTTCTGATCTTCCTTGCTTTCATTCCACTCTTATTCTAAAATATGCTGATGACAATGCCGTTGTTTTTGCCCACCATAGACGTGCTGACTCTCCTACATCTGAATTTATTATCAATAACATTGGCCAGTGGTCATCCTCGCACGGCTTATCCTTAGATCCTCAAAAATGTAAAATGGTAATATTTTCAAACTTGGCTGGTCAGCGTCGTGAAACTCTGCTTGAAGGAATTCCCATGATTTCCTTCCATGTCTCGAACTTCAGCAGAAGTGCATGTTTCAAGTATGTTGGCGTCATTTTATCACAGTGTCTCAAATGGACCGATCATGTGACTTCACAGTACTTAAAGGTTAGAAAGTTATCATTTTACGCCTGACGTCTGCGTTATTTAGCTGTTCCTCCTGATGTAGTTAGATGATTTGTTTTTTCTTGCATTGTTCCCATTTTAATCTACACATCCCCTATAATTTTTCCTGGTCTTTTTAAAAAGGATTTTTTGATGATCAGAAGAGGAATCAAATTAATTTTAAGATTGAGCTCTTCCTCTACCGAGTTAATTCGTGATATGGTCGTCGAACGCCACTTTCGTGAATGTGACAGATTGGTCAGTGTCATATCGTCTGATAATGCACACACGCTGCATGAGATCCTTATGGCTTGCAGATCGTTCCCAGCTACGCGTAGTCAGCATATCGTCCCGTATGCAAGAACTGAGAAATTCAAACATTCTTTTATTCCTTAACTGGCTCGATATATGGTTGATCATACAAAAGTTATTCTCGATTTGAGGAAGAAACTGACAGTATAATAACTGAAGTGGGATCATCCTTATTTAACATGTTTTTTTTAAAATGTACATTTTATTAATTGTGGTGGAATTAATTGTATCGCTGAAAATTCGTGTACTCGAATAAAGTCATTTTTCTTCTTCTTCTTCCTAATTTTCATAGCTCAAACCCTAAAAACTTGCCAAATCCAACTCCAACAAAGTTGGACCAATAATTTTAGTTTTCATCACTCCGTTAATTACGAAATATAAGATGAAGTGAAACTGTATCAACGCGAACAGCCTCAACAACAAAAATAATCAAAATGTCCCAGATTTGTAATGTAACTATACCGGATATAGTCGGCATAACAGAAATGTGGTTTCACACCTCATGGTCTATCCACGCATGTCTCTATCCCGGCGTGACCGTTTAGGTGATGGAGGAGGAATGACACTGTACTTCGAGCAGTTACATATTTGTAGAGGTATAACGACGAGACCCTTGATTTACCCGACACATTTTGGTGCTGTCTTACTTCACGAGACGAATGCAATATTGGGGTGATCGTATGAAGGGATCAAACGGACGTCTACCTTGGACCTAATACTTACATCTGATCCAACAGCTGTAGAGAATATCGTTTATAAATCGCTAATCAGACGAATCTATAACGTTTTCCTAAAATTCGAGTACATTTATAGTGCTATGGCGCAACAGTGACAGAACAAAATGCGTCAGAAGGTGAAACTCCCGTGCTCTGTGCGCCGAGTTACAAATCACTAGTTTCGCAAAACTGGATTACTCTGATCCGGATAGTCATAAGCGCTCTCTCTTACAGCACTCGAAATCTATATTGCAGGAACATTTAATCTTTTTTTTTGAAGAAAACTTCTCAACGTGATAAATTTTACTACCAAGCATGGGAATTTCACGAGGATACTGACACAGCTGATTCTTTGGTAAAATTTACACGACAGAGAAACAAAGTTATCAGCTTATTTCGAAATGATAATCAATTCTAACTGATTTATCAGATGCACCAGAATCCAAAGCTCTTACATAGACTCGAAACGATAGAACGAATATTAAATCAAGAGTCTTTGCCCAAAAAACTTCGTCCGGGTTCACAGAATCCATTAATCAGACAGCTGACATGTTAACAGACTTTTATGCTGAAGTTTTGCGCCGGCAGATAGAATTGGTGCTGTTTGTTAACAAAATTATCACCCTGTATATTGTTTTCCATGCGGACTTATTAATGCAGAAAAAAGTTATACTCCGACCCATCATGAATCACTTTCTGTTCACTTGGATATCAAGCGCTTACACGCATATTTATTTGGACATGAATTCACTTTAGTAAATGATTATTAGGCACCAAAAACATTATTCACAATCCGACGTGTTTTTTGGATAATTTTTGTCCCAAGGATTCCAGGCTAGAGCACAGCATTAAATGCCTTTGTTTACACCATTTAACATCGCAACGTAGATGAAATTATGGATTCAATGTTGGAACTTGCGAAAAAACTGGCGGTACAGACCGCTGTTTGATTTAAACTCTTTGCGTTTGTCGTTTGGACTTAAAATACTAAACAAAATATATTTTGTTCCCTGCAAGTCGAAGAAAATTCTTGATGATTTGAATTCGGGTATCTTAGGTTTACAAAATGTGAAATTATTTCACATTCAATTATGTTGCTGGCCTAAAATTGATGTCGATATTCACAATGATGCTTTCTCTTGCAAATCCTGTCAGCAAAATGTATTACTTCAGCGATCAAAATGGACTTCATGGCAATTGGTTTGTGGAAACACTGTATTGTTGATTGTCATTTGAAAAATTAGCATGCAGTTGATTCGTATGATCATTTTTCTGTCAAAGCTTATAAGTATTCATATTGAATGAGGTAAATTTCTAATGAATCTGATATCGGGCGATCGAACTTTTTAATATTAAATTACAGTGAAATTTATTATAACAGACAAATCCGTCCGGAGAAAATCAAATCCAACGTCAAAGAATTTAGTCGGTAATGTGTCTATCAAACGGTTGAGTAAGACGTCCATTCCTATTGTAATATGGACAAGATAAAACGTGAGAAACGAACGGTACTCAATTATTTCGCTCCGTATTGAACCTAAAAACACGAATATTTAACGGTTACAATGAAAATGAGGGATCGCAACTTCAAAAAGCACGGGAACGGACAAATAAAGATAACACCAAAATAGGCCGTTCAGGTATCACATTTCATTTTTGATCAAGCAGCTCTAAGGTTTTATGTGGTGGCCACCAAACGGCCTGCTTCAAAACCATTTTGAGTACTACATAAATATTCGTGGAACTGGGCTTGTTACGTGAAGAGATCAGGTCAGCCAGTATGGTTGTTGTAATGTCATGGAAAATATCAAGCTTCTAACCAGTTTGGCTGAAACTGCAAGTGGATTTTTTCACATGTGTGAGGCAGAGAGAACGCTTCTTGAAATTAAGATTGTTGACAAAGTCTAAATATCACTTTACTATGAAATTGACCGCACATATTCCTTGTTCTCTTATTCCCTTTTAGACCGAGACCGAGGTGCTTGGTCGTCCGTTGGTCGATAAAATGAACGATTCTCACATCCTTTAACACAATGACTTGTCGTAACTTTGACTGCGTGATTGTGCACACGTTTTGAAATACTTCGTTTTCACAGCGTGACTTTTACCAGTGACGGCTGTGCATCATTCCATACACATATGTGTTCCGAATTTCATAATTTTCATTTGGTGTGTGCTATCATGGTGCTTGTTGTTAAACTGAAGCTTCGCCTCAACCGCTACATTAAGTGACAAGGGTGTACAAAAAAATTAAACGCCATGCCAGAAACGGATGAAAATTTTGATGCTAGACATCTGAAGATTTCCGTAAACTTTTGTTCTCCTAGTCACCCCCTCCCGTGTTTTCTCCTGGAAACGATTTTTCCCTCTGGTCAATCCACACCAAACTCTTCAATAAAAATTGCCTTTCGGAATTATATTTGTCCATTATTATATCACTTCTGGACGACGATGCAGTAAGACAATTTCAAACGGCCAACATCCCTTTGAATTGCAAACCGGATGCATTAAAGGGATTGTTCGGTCGGTTGAAACTTTTTATTATTTACTTTGAAAAGTTTTGGAAGCGCACACAAGCGCCATTCAAAACAGCAGAAGCATACTTAGCTGGAATGCGTGAACTGGCCGCTCCCGTCTTTCGCGATTTCCAAAGGCAGAAAAACATTGGCAACTTCTTCATCGTTTTACAATAAGTGTGCTGACCCTCAATTTGTAAACGGAACTCTCACGTAGTCCATCGAGCAGCTTGCTGGAGGCGACAAAACTCACTCGTATTTTTGAAGCAACAACTGTACCATCGCAGCATGTGGTTTTAACTGTTGTCTCACCGCCGAACGCTCAGTCGACTCAATCTCCTACACGTTTTGCCCAACTCGAAGATCACGTAGCTCATTGCATATGCTGCATAGAATTTGGCAAGGCGGATCAACGATGTGGACACAATCCGTCTATACGTGAACCCGGTAAGCATTCGCAGACAAACTCAGCATCTAACTTTTTGCCCATTTGACGTTTCACCTAAGCCTTTTAATTAGTCTGGCATCATTAATCAACATGGGAGATTCACGTTCGATAATTAACTGTGCGTTTCCTCCGGCTTCTTGCAGAACACTAGTCAGTGATAGAACTTTAATGTCGGTTAACAGCACACAGTTGAGAGTGTACGGTAGTTATCACTGTCCAGTAAATATCGCAGACATTCAAACCTATCACAAATTCGTACGCGCTGACATACCATGGGATGCTTCACTTCGCACGAATTATTTTATCACACCAACATGCTGTCATTGATGTAGCTCACGGAAGAAGCTCGTTTGTGGAGTTATTGTTGATTGAAGCAAACCAAAATTTATGATTGCGAACTTCTTTTTATACGGTGGCATGGAAGTTCCCATGGAATAATAATCGTTTTATTTCTCTATTATACAGCGACCTAAACATGCGCATTATTAACCACTTGCCAATCGCCACGTAGGGCTCCTCATAAAGGTCTTCTGGTCTTTGGACCACCGTCTGTTATGCTCGCGCGCGTACATCAGACCGCACCACGAATATTCGGTATCCGCTTGGTGTCCATGGCTTCAGCGCAATCACAACTTCCTAGAACAGGCTCAACGGAGATTCAAAAAGCTCGTCAAAGGACTTAGTTTGCTAAAATACGAAGCCCAACTTAATAAAATCAACATGTTCCCGATGAGTTACCGTCGCATTCGAGTGGATCTCATACTGGTTTCCCAGATCCTTAAGGAGAACAAACACTCATGCAATGGACTGCGTTTGATGGCACTGAGATAGAATTTCTAAGTATCTAAACGAGTTACAAGACTAGTACGCTCCGCTGCAGTGTGTGAGAAGGCATCAAAGATCACCCTGATGGTCTCCCCGAGTCCTTAGGTCTACATGTAAACGGGATCGCATATGGCGACAATATAAGCTGTTCCGTACTTCTGGTTCTTGGGCCCGCTACAAAACCGCTCGGAATGCCTGTGTTAAATTACAGCGTGTGCTCATATAGGATTTTGAGTTATCCTTAGCTAGGTATGCTAAATCCAACCCGGAAAGGTTTTATAGCTACGCGCAGCCAAAAGAAAAAACTAGGGAAAGCATAGGAGATTTGAAACTGGTGGACGGAAAAGTAGCTGATATCGACAAGTCTAAGCCGACTGCCTTCTCAGGGTTTTTTAGTAGCGTTCAACGACGGGATAATTCTTCAATAACACCTTCAGGTCTGCTTGACCTGACACCTGGTGTCCATGCATTAGATGAATTGTCCTTTAATGAGGCTGAGGTGTATGACGCACTTATCTATGTTCGGGTGAACAAATCTGAGGGACCGGATCGCATCTACTCAATTATGCTTAAAAATCTTGTCTCAGTGCTTACTCAAGCGTTTTGCCAGCTCTTAAATTTATGCCTGCAACTAGGAGTTGTTCCCAATAATTGGAGGGGAGCCATAGTCGTGCCAATACACAAAGGGTGGTTGCAGGTCAACTGTTGGAAACTATAGACCTGTCAGCCTGACTAGCATAGTCTCAAAAGTACTAGAAAAACTATTGCGTGACAAAATCTGTGAGCATCTTAGTCGGCATTCTCTGTTGAGTGTCACTCAACATGGATTTCTGAAAGATATATCCTGCCTGACTAACTTTTAGTTTTCTCGATACTGCAACTAAAATGCTTGACGAAGGAAAACCAGTAGAAGCCCTCTATTTAGATTTTAGCAAGGCTTTTGATTCCGTGAGTCACCGCCTTCTAGAGGTCAAGCTAGCAGCAAAGGGCATACATGTTAGTCTACTTGCTTGGATAAAAGCATTCATTACAGGTAGGACATTTAGATTTCCGGTTGGATCCACGTTGTCTAGCCAAAACGACGTGATCACTGGGGTCCCTCAAGGTTCGGTACTCGGTCCTCCTCCATTCCTAATTTTCATTGATGACTTGTCGTCTGCCTTGGAGTGTCCATGCTTCATTTTCGCGGATGATGTGAAGATCATTGGATCAATGGATGAAGATACCTTGATGCACGTCCGTGAGCGGGTCACAAACTGGTCATACCAATGGGATCTCCTACTGAGCCTAAATAAGAGCCAACACTTGTCAGCACTGGTTGATAAGATTTCGGTCCAGGTGGCGGGGAATTCCCTCAGTGTTAACACCAGGCAGTGTGTTAAGGATTTGGGAGTACTGGTTAGGGCTGACTTCACATTGTAGGACCAATGTGCCGCTGAAGCGCAGCGTGCACGCAAGGTACGTTTTCGGCTGAAATCAGAGCTATCGAGCAGAAGACCTGTTGTATTCTTGCCACTGTACAAGGCATTAGTTCGACCGCATCTAAAATACCGTGTTCAGGTGTGGTGTCCTCACTACAAAAAGGACATCCTTCGACTTGAAAGCATACAGCGCCTCGCGACTCGCATGATTGAGGGTCAGCGAGGGAAACCATACGCTGCGCTAAATGTCTCTCGATCTTTTCTCCCTTAGGCGCCGCCGTTTAAGAGGAGACTTAATAGAAACCTTTAGGATCTTGAAGGGTTTGAGTGGCGTACCGATGAACAACTTCTTCACCTTAAGCCCCGAGCTGGGCACTTGAGGCCATTCACTTGAAATTGCTAATGAACGATGTCGGCTAGACTCCAAGAAACACATTTTCAGCCTTAGGGTTTTAAACGTCTGGAACATTCTTCCAGAAAACTTATATCCTGCAGTACCGTCTCGAGTTTTAAGCAGGGTTTGGACCGCAACTAGGTGAGTTTTTTTCCCTGAATACTCTCCTTAATTGCTATACAAGCTTACGTAGTTCATCTGTTAGCGTTATCCCGTAAATAAAGTAAGGGCTAGAGTGCTCTGTGTTTTTATATTTTTTTATTATACACGATGCTACTTCAGCTGACCTCTCACCGTGCTGGTAAAGAGGAACTGCTTTTTCTTTTTTCAGCATCGGCTATAACGCGGGGCTTCATAAATACAACCCGGGTAATCTCTTCGCGTCGCGATCGTCGAAGATTTCAAATAAACAAAATGAATAAACGTTTTGGCAGTGGTGGGTGGCTTCTCTGACCCAGCGTCCACTCGAAAGAAAGTATGGACGCTCGATTGGCTTGTTACCACCACACTGTCATGTGAAAACTGAATGCAAACAATGCTGAACTAAAACTGATTTTTATCGCTTACTTTGTTTGTATGCAAAACAATTAATATTCCTCTGTCGATGGACCTTATTTGAAATTACGATCATGAACCACATCCATGAGCCAGACTTCCTTCTAAAAGCGATCGAAAATTTCTCAGCAAATCTTACATCCGCTGATTGGTGAAAAATTTCTCGCCTCTTTATTAAGAATGGAAGTCATAATAGACTAAAATGGGGACGGAGATTGCTTTGGAAAAAAATCGAAATTAGATAGGAGAGATAAAATTAGAAAATCCTATGTGGAAGAATGGATGGGTCTCAATCCGATGGACGAATTTTTTTTACAGAAAATAGTTTCGCCATCCGGGACTCGACCTGCGACAATCAGGACAATTATGCGAAGCCATGACCAATACACCACTAGGTCAATGACGCATTGTCTAAATAAAGTAGTTAGCTAGGAACATTTATTTCCAATGCACAACCCCTTTCCAGGCCTAGCCAAAATTGGTAGTGGGAGGATAAGTTTACCCTTTTTTGATGACGTCAGGGGGTCAAGACCTTGTAAGCCGCCATTTCTTATATCAGCAAACATAGTCAGGAGAATTAGTTATAAAAATCCTGTTCCAGTGTTGTACAGCTTCGCCGTGATTACAGGCAGTACCTTATCCACTACTTGCTTGAATTGGTTTTCAGATCTTGCTGAAATAACCTCTTCCGGAAGCGCATTCCACAAGTTAACAATTCTTGTTGAGAGCGTGAATTTCTGTGTTAGGCGTAGTGTCCTTCGCTTTTGAATCTTTAGAGCATGGCCACGGGTTCTTGAGTCCGTCACAAGAGGGAAAAACTCGCGCAGCTCGTTGCCATAAGCTCCAAGTAATATGCGACGAGTTAGAATCAGGTTGTAGCGCACACACCGAATACTGAGCGACATAAGATTGAGGCGTTGAATTCTCTATATATGAGGAATTGACTTCAATCCTTGTACTTGTTTCGTCGCCCGCCTTTGCACTTTTTCCAACTGGTCACGTTCTCTCTTAGTTTGTGAACAGGTGGCTGGCAAACGATATTCCAAAACTGGTCTCACGTATGTAGAATAGAGAATGTGAAACATTTGTGGAGTAATCACCGAGAACGACCGACTAATAGCCCACCATGCGTAGTTTGCAGCAGCAGCTTTTCTGTTCGTATCCTCCGTGGATTTAAGCGACCGAGTCACAATTGTACCCAGGTCACGTTCAGTATCAACCCATTCCAGTTGATGATCCCCGAAGAAGTACGCACCTTTAGGCGTGCTTCGCCACAAAAGCATTACATCGCATTTCTGTCGGTTTACAGGAAGCTGCCATTTTACCGTCCAATCAAGCGATTTGTTCAATTCGTTCTGGAAAACTGTATTATTAGCAGAAGAGCTTACTGTACCCCAAAATTTCAGATCATCCGCTCAGGACGATTTGTGGCTGAGTCGCCAATCGAGCGTCTAGATTTCATTTGGTGGTATTCCACAGAAGAGCGTCCACCACTTCAAACAATATCTTCACGAATTTCTGGTATGAGAGTAATCTCGAACGCAACAGAAAACCTCACCATTGGTTGAGGACAGGCTTGAGTGCATTCCAAACGCAACCTGAAGATCATACCAACTATTCAATTATGAATGAAAATCAGGAAATAAAAAGAGCAAACAGGGTCCCTTCTTGAAACACCCTACCGAAGTGGAGCAAACAAACTATTCGAGAAGACGATTCCAGTAATTTACTACCCTTTCACTAAAAAAGTACTCACGAACATTTAACCTGACATGCTACTTGGGATGTTCAAATGGGTGTCCCCGAGTACCCACACTTGGCGCGAGAGCATAGATATCACTTGCATAAACTGTACTGAAACCTGTCATGATTTTTAAAGATTCAGTCAGGTCCCCACGTATCCGCGTTCATCTCAGTGGGAAGAGATCTCGACTCAGCAATCGTTCTCAATACGACCTACCTGATTACCCTTCAGTTATAGAAGTAGATGAGCGTTGAACACCTTCAAGCTTGGAAATAAGTTTTCTAAATAAGGTGACCATGCTTGAACGCGATACTCGAGATGTGTTCTCACGACTGCTTTGTATAATAGTATGAAAACCTCCGGGGGAACTGAAGGATAAAATTGATCGAGGGCGAAAAAGCTCGCTTCTAACGCATTATGCAGCAGCCTTACAAAAGTTTAACTTGTTGGCTATTATCTAGCCTCTTGGTGACCTCATTTAGAAAATACATGAGTTTTGTTAGACACCACTTCCATTTAAGTAAGCCATGATGAGCAGACTTAAGCAACGAGCAATCAACTAGATGGCGACAGATCCTATCCCTAATAATTCTCTCCAGCATTTTACAAAGGATGATAGTAAGACTCACATGTCTGTAATTACAAAGTAAGGATGGACTGCCACCTTTATGCATTGGGATCACATCAGCCAGCTTCCAAATACTCGGAATTAATCCATGCTGAAAGGAAGCGTTAAAAATGACGACCCTCAGGTTCTGCTAGTATTGTCGCTAGGTTTTTTATTATTCGGAGATGAATCTCGTATGGGCCAGCAGCTTTATATAGGTTAGTTGCTGCAAGAAGAAATATAACCTCATCATCATTGAAGGATAACTATTCAAGTGGAGTAACGCTATCCGACATTATGATGACTGGTATGTTAAGCGGATCTATTTGGCGACAAAGCCTCTGAACAGACTTGTAATGTATGAGAAAGGCCGAACCCTTTTCTAAATCTGCGATTATTTGGCATCCGTTATCCTGCAAAAGTTGCCAATCTGAAGTCCAAGGTAGACACATTTTAGAGTGTGGCATGTATATATGAAATCAAAAGACTGATCCAGGCAAAGTGCCGCAAATTCAAAAGCTGCACGTAAGCTAAGATATTCTCAAGTTGCCCCGCGCCTAGATAGTTATCCGAAAAGGGAAAAAAGGTAGTGTTACTAAAATGTCGTCAGCCATCCGGCATTCCTGTACAGCCATTACCTCGCAGATGTTTCAGTACTGTTCTTTGCACATTTTCGGTCACTAATGGCTTACCACAAGTCTAAAAATAATGATGGTTTACTTGAGAAGGTGCAAAGAAAAGGTTCAAAATGGTGCAGAGTATACGCTATCATGCATGGTAGGTAAGTCAACGTCCCGTGAACATATAATGTTACAGAAGTCTAGGAAGCCTATGCTATCTACGTGGATGGTAATCAATCGTGACTCGTCCTTAATCAGCTCCTGTTTCTGATGTTAGAACAGCTGTTCAAAAGAGCGTTTCATTAGCATCTATAGAGACGTTAGGATTTAAACCCCTGTGATATGTATTGATAGTCATTCACGCTCAGCGTTTGAATTGTAAATTGAATTTACCCATGAACGAAAAGCTCATTTGCATGCATTTCCATCGCACACCCATGATTCGCGCTGTGAAGAAGCTTTAATAGGATATAATCTTTTCTGTCTCCGTTCAGAAGAACAAGTAGAATGGTAATTAGAAACATTTATTAGAGACAACAGAAAAACAAAAAACTGTACGTTATCATCGTGCTTTTATGCAAATATATTGCGAAAATAAAGTTGAGGCAAATTTTATTCCAAATTCTTCCAGTGAATTGATGCGAGAACGCTATCTGAAGGTGAATTCTACTGTTTGATGACGTACCTCTCAAAACACAATATCTGAGACGTGGTCAAGTCTCGAACGTTTTGGCATGCACTCGGGTATACGTTTCTTTGACTTCGATATGGCTTCGTTAACTAGGCAAATTATCTGAAATAATTCATTACACTAATGATCAAAAGGTTCATAGAAGCCACAAGGTGTTATATGCATATTGTCAAAAAAGAGAAACGATTGTTTCCAAAATTTATGGCGGGCTATGTTCCCGTTTGGCATGCAACTATCTGGGAAGGGCATAAATTCAGGACGCCGCTTCCTACCACATTCTCAGGAACATGTATATTCCTCAGTATTAAAACATATTTGAGCATACTACATGCACCGGTTTATCGCTTAAGGTCGTTAAGGCATGCAATTGTTTATCGTTAAAGTTTACTTACGTTAATTGCGTGTTTTGACGAAGCCCATTTTCTACATTTGTTACTTTTATGGATATCACTATATTTAAACCTGCACTGTAATCTCAATCATATCTGTTAACTACGTAGGAACATTGGCATAATCGATGAAAGTGAAAAAGTAGCTACATTTCCATATTAATAAAAATGCAAACGATTTTTCTCGAAATTACGTACAGAATCCGTATTTCCAATGGCCATTACTTTTTAATCCAATTTCTCTGCGGGTCTACCTGAAAATTGAGTTATTTTTACTTTTTCGACATAAAATATTTTGCGGTTTGTGCTTCACCATGATTTCACAATTTCTATTAACAAATCGTTTTTCCAGAACTCATTGGATTTGAGAAAATGCGATCATTTCGGCTTCATGTTCTGCCTATCTTATTCAGTGTGCTTATGATTATAACCTTCGTCATATCGTAAGTGTCGTTTCTCATTGCTATTACGTTAACAAATATGCATGAAATTAAAATGATTCTCATCATCACCAAAGAAAATATTTTGTCGATAAAATTTATCAATGCTAGAATTGTGTTTTCGGAATGTAAAAAATGAGACTCGACGAGCTTTACACACATGTAAGAATAAAAGCCTTAGAAACGTGGTTGGAGCGCTGATGTCATTGACACGCGAAAACAGCGATCGGGTTGCATACATCGGTTGCGCGAAATCAGAATGCGATCTTGCTATTTGGCTTTCATTACAATGTGTTTGTACAAACTTTTCTGTTCAATTATATCAACCAGCATGTAAGTTTGCGCGAGCACACTAATAAGCTGCTTGCCGCAAGACCGCCAATGTACACAATTTTAAGAATTTGACAAGCGCAAATGGCAATTGTGATATCGTATTGCTGGCGAGCTTACTCCGGAAACTTGTATATCTTTTATTTTTCATTATCGACAGCAGCGTAGGTACTATTCTATGCATTCGGTTTTCTGTGCTATGTGACAGTTCGGTGTAGCATCAACAGAAACGATACATAAGAAAACATTGTTTACTATCATG
Source organism: Atriophallophorus winterbourni (assembly GCA_013407085.1). Lineage (NCBI taxonomy): Eukaryota > Metazoa > Platyhelminthes > Trematoda > Plagiorchiida > Microphallidae > Atriophallophorus > Atriophallophorus winterbourni. Next base: position 31,941 of record JACCGJ010002836.1, on the reverse strand, counting down.
GCTAATTCACTTCTGTAGACATCGGCATATAATTATTCGAAGCAACCTCAAATAGTACCATGCGAATGAATTCAAAGTTATCCTCTTGTTCGGCTAATTTTTCATGGATACTATGGCTAAAAGTACGTTTGTAGTCTTCAAATCTTTTCGAATTTCTTTGAATAGATTTTAATCAACTTGTTACATTTATAATATTGATGCACTCTTGAAGTAAACCCTTGTAACCGAAATCTTGTCAGTAACATCAGATATGATTTTTGGACATAGTTGGAAATGATTATATCATACCTCGAGATGTCTAGAGGTAAGATGAATACGGTTTTTATATTATTGTTAATGATCCCGGTTTTAATACCTCATTAAAAACCTATTTTCAGTCTGTACTACTGTTTCAAAATCGGCGAGGCCGTCAATCAAGGTCTGCCTTGTACTACTGTTCATATCACCATGCTATATAATCTTATCGATTGTTGTTTGCAAGTGCCGGATGAATAATCACTGCAAACCATTTTACATTCATTTTAATAGAAGCCGATCGTTTATGCAACCTCTTGGAACCGTTTTTGAAAATAGCATTCTGTCGTGATCATATTGTAAGAGGGAGGATTATGTCAGGTCGACCGAGGCCTAATTGCATTTTCTGTCCTTACGTCGATTGCGTTGTTCATACAGACTTCGAATACTCTCGGTCTAAATTTAAACATGTCACCGCTGTGATTCGCACCTAGTTATCAATTGCGTCCCGATTTATCTCTGAGTTCAGCGAGTCCAACTCTAATCACGTTCTCCCACGAATCCCACAACATCAGAGGACGCTAATCGATCAAACGCGATCGTGACTCACATGACAAGGAACAAATCAAGCCTATCTTATATAGGCGCATCACATCACTAGCAAATTCTTTTCAGAATGTCTGCGCCCGTTTTCAGTTTGATTGGGTTTGAAAATCGAGTTCGTTCACTTCAAGCCTTGCCAAGTTGGGCTCGTTTGCCCGACTTGGATGAATTTATATTATTCTATATCGGCTGACATTGTTTCCATGGATGGCGTCGCTTCGGCCGTTGTCATGCTATTATTCTGAAATACGAATTATGGCGGATTTGCGATTGATATCGCAGGTCATTTCGCTACTTTCTGTTTTGCCGGATAGTCGTATTTCGCATAGCATCTGAAATCTCTTGATTAGCACTCGCCGCTAAAGTACTTCACACCGCGAAATGAAAGTAGATTATTCAAGCATGCTATCGATGTAATGGTATTTTTGAATACAATGGTCACTATTGCGATCGGTTGAGTAAGATATTAGTATGTATATGTATGAAATCACAAACCTGATCTAGGTAAAGTGTCACATAGTCAGAGACTGCACGTTGGCTAAGTTACTGTCAGGTTGCCCAGGCTTAGGAAGACAAGGAAGAAAATAGAAATGGTAGTGAGACTTCAACCTGTTTCAGCATACAGGTAACTATATTCAAGTGCGTGCGACATAATATTATCCCATTCGTGGACATTTTTATCTGTGACCATATACTGAATTTATCAAAGATAATCGCCCGAAAGTGTGCTGACACAATCACACTTTTCATCCTGGTTTTCATCTTACCGTATTTTTCGGTTCACAGTGTGAACATACACTATTCATACATAAGGCACACCGGAATATAAGGCTCACTGCCGATTTTTCGTAAAAATTAGTGTTTTTATGTGCGCCTTATAGTCCGAAAAATACGGTATCAATATATGTTCATCCTTTCTTCTTGTTATAGTTACTCCATCTCTGCTGCGTTTGGCGATGTTTCCGCTCTCTTCCCATATATCAGGTAAGGCTTTTTATGTGTCACATCATTCTTGCTTGATTCATTTTAATTGGACAGCTCGTGTGCGCTTTGTAAAACTGCCATTATTGCTACCGTTGTGTTTGTTCCTATCAGGTTACGCTGAATTTTCGTGGATCTGCAATCCTAAAGTACTTATGTGCTGTGCATCTGACACCGTGTTTGTTAAATTGATTTGTCACTGGTATTGAGCTGCTTGCGGAAACACGCTGCAGTCTCACTGCTATTTTCCATTTTCCTTTTCTTGTATGCCTGGGTAACCTCACAGTAGCTCAGCGCATGTGCAGCATGTGCGGCACTTTTCCCGGATGACGTTTGTGATTTCATATATACGTACGTTTAACCCATTTGAGTGCTCCATGATCGATTTTCAAGCTTCAAATTTTTGTTTTTAAATAACCCGGATTCCCTTCTCGGTTAATTATGTATCACCGCACAGGATTACATGCCATACCACTTTATTAAGCTTGATTGAAAATAATTGTGTACTCAGAAGTGACGGAAATTTTCGATGCATATTGTTGCGAAACGGGTGTACTTTGCTTCTTTCACTTAATCAGATATGCGTTTAATGCACAACAGGCTTCACTGTTTCGAAACTTGTAGCATCCTTTTGAAATAATTGTAATAATTGTGGTTAAGCTACGAAACTTTCAATCGTGCGTTCTCAATCGCTCCTTTTGTTATCCCCCAATAAATTTACCGGCATTAATTGATGGGCTTCTTAATGAGGCAATGATTCTGGTTCCCTCGGTTCGCATCATGCTGCACATGACATCTGCGCGTTCACTTTGTCACACACCAGCAATCGAATCAAACCCGAGCTCATCTGCTAATCACACTGATTTCTCACTGGCCTACGATAATTTATCATGCGTCAATGTCCAAACCAGTGCAATTAGATGATGATGATGATGGTCAAATCATAAGCCCAATCCAGACAATGCACCACACAGCCATAGATTGCATGTGGGCAAAAATACTGTCAGGGAAAATGTCAGTGAGATTGTATCATGTTTCCACATGCAGCTCAATACCGCTGGCAATTCAGCATAGCTATACAGTGCAAAAGTACTGCACGATTGCACATCCAGTGCATTTAATTTGAAACATACTGTAATTTTGTCTGTTATACCTTCATGCTGATGTACCATTGTACCTTAAAGCCGCGTATTGGCTACCACATCAGATTTTGTGCCACCTAAGATGAATACACGCTCGACCTCACTTGTATTATCTATTCCGTAAATTTCTGTCCAGGCCCTGACAACCGGGCAACATCTCCCACCCATGCAGCTTTGTACTTCGCCTGATTCTAGGCTTTTTACGTACATTGACAAAGGTAATTGCACTGGACTCTTATAATTGTCTAATTTTTTGTGTTACCTTTTCATATCAACTCCACAGCGACACCGGGACCACACCTCCAGAAAGTTGTATTTTCGCACAGATGTTTAATCTGTGTGCGTTCATCGGTACGTAATGTGTCGTTGTAATTCGGTGAAATTTGGAATTCTTTTTAAAAACGCATTTGTTTTTAATGATAACTTGTTAGATGATTAACTGATTGTAACTCACTGTAATCAGCATTATTTTATACCTTGTTCATGCCCGTTTCACGTGACCTAGGATTATCACAGCGTGCAACGATCTTTTCGTGTTCACTAATTATTGAGTCCACATGTTTTTTCTATTCCATGATCACTTCCTATTATCGAAATCTCTTAAATGTCTCCATGCTTCGTGAATAGAGTCTCATCAGCGTGGTCATCAGGAACAATATTACATCGAAGCGATTACCGAATTCTTGCCAATACAATTCTAAATACATCGGTGACTATGGGAATGGAAAAGCTATGATATATGAAGGAGTTACTACAAATACACCAAGGTGAGGTACCTTCACCTCTAACGAAGCACGCAGGCAATCGAAATACGCTCGTAATGATGTTGCCAATCGCTTTTGGTGTACTTGCATGCTTTTAGGTTGTGGCAATCACGAAACCACCAAAGATCGAAGTTGTGACCAAGCAATGGCGGTATAACCATAAACAGATATTTTGCTTTCAGTTTCCAATAACTAGCTATGTGACGTCTCTTTGTCTGGGAAATTAAATAGTATTACAACTCCCGAGTAAGCTTGAAGACCCTTTGCCTTTTTGGTTCACTCACTTGTAATTGTCTCTTTTTCATCGATTTCGGTCTTGGACATACATCCCGAAAGGGTATTGAACTCATTTTCGACAGCGCTTTGTATAAAAATGCGCCATTACCCGGTAGTACCGATCCCCTCGTCCTGATGTGGCTCTACTCGTTCACGAAACTTGATTGAATGCATGCTGCATTCGAGGTGAAAGCACCTCATCTCAATTTGCTTGTGCAAATCCGTAGCTATTTAACTTCCCATCCCTACCCACCTTTAAATGATTTTAGTTTTTCATGGTTGTGTGACAGTTAAGCATTCGGTACATATTGCCGGTGTAATGTTGTCTCTGATGATGACCGTTCCCCTCAGGTTTTTCAGCGACAAACCTCATTCATCTGGTCCCTGCATAATCATAGCTCAGTTGCTAACATCAGGTCCTGCATCTGCCTTCTTGAAGCATTGGACTGACGGCTTTGGCTTCAAAGTTATAGCACGTGTTTAATATTTATGCCTTTATGGGTCAAGTCGAATGTTTGAAACGTTCTTCGACCAACTACTCGCATCTAAATACGCAGGACTAATCTTGCGACTATTCTCGATCTAGTTCGTGTCAATATTACACCGTGGGAGACATTCACTTGAGATTACTTCATCATTCCTAAATTGTTTGTGCGAAATGTTAGATCCGGTTTGAAAGTATTAAGCATTTTGAAGTCTTTTACATTGTTCACAAGACAACTAATGTATGTTGAGACAAAGAGCATTGCTATCGCTTGATGTGCCACCCTTGTTTACTAATGTACTCGTGTTCATGATAGCATCTCTTTTACTTACGAACTGAAACCAGTGAATGCTTAGCCTTCGATATCTTACTAACAAGGAGATCAGATGAAACAGTTGGTAGATGGGTTTACCGGAGAGTAACATGGGCTGGGCCGTTCAAATGATGATTGAAAGAAATTTGGTGCATAACTTATTCACATGAACAAATCGAATTCGTATTAAAGAGATTTTAACTGACGAACTTGCGCTGGGGCACAGTTTTCTTAGTGAAAACGGCTACCTATCACTGAACGACACACACGCCCAATGCCGAAATGAATACCAGCAGCACCGAAGAAAAATTCATATGTTCGACTTCAATCTAATGTCTACGCCTTTAGTGAATCCTTGACCCACAACCTTGAACAAATAGTGCAGACGTCGTTCACCTCGGGAAAGGTGAAGATCACCTTCACCAAAAGATCAATAATCAGGCAACAGCTTAAAGATCAACTTCGTCATCAGGAAAAATCAGTGTGTGCTTGTCAATTCATCTGGATACTTTGGCTCTACTAGCAGAAACTTGCCAAGCAAATGTTTGATCACCACCCAAGTTTGCTGAACAACAGCTGTTCTAAGAAGGCGAGTAGATCGATTCTAGCCCATCTGATTGACACTGACAAAATGAGGCGTTATCAATCGTTTCTATGGTTCGAAAACTTGGTTGGATTATCTTGAGGACAGCTGGGGCGATATTTATTAAAATCTATATACCAAATTCACGTGTCTAAAAACGATTGGTTCGTGATCTCTCATTACCTTGGCCCATATCGATTGTGACTGAACTATTTTAAGCAATTAATCGTGACATTGATTTTCGTTTCATGGCTGATGTTGATTAGCTCCCTTATTTCCATCGTGAATATACTAATATTGATTCGTAGTATTCCGCACCACTAATCGCGTCTGGGTACGCAGTTAATTGTCGAAAAACTGATTTTTTTCTAGCTCATTTAATTTTTCAACTGTAATGGATGTGTGAATTTCGTGTATGCTAAGTTCATATGCGTCACCCGTCAGCCTACCTCAAATGACACGAAGTTCACAACATTCAGACCAAATGAATTATTCTGTGTCACTAGTAACATCGATGATACTGGACCCGATTAATGTTTCTCTTTCACTAATCACCGTAACCAATACGCGAGTTCAACTCGCAATATTAAGGCAACGCTAGCGTTCAGGATGTTGGGATATTTGTGGCACTAAAGAAGATTTCAATGAGACTTAATGGTAGACTACATAGCTTACCATTTATACCGGTTTTGAGTTAAGGTTATAAAACCTGAAGTTCACAAAAGAGAAACCGAAATATAGCCAGGTTCTCTGCGTCATCGCTGAATTTACCTGACGTCATCGAATGTGTCACGCAAATATCCGTGATAGACTCTTCGGCCGCGACTAAGATATTGAGGAAACAAGTTGCATTGCTCAAACTTCGTTGGTCATGTTTTGCGAATCGGAGTTCATCATTTCTCTAACTCGGTTCTACCTGGTACACCAAACTCCAAATAACGTCGTTGTAAGGGTGGTCAGACTCTAATCCAAGAGGCCCTCAACAGCTAGACTGACTGTAACTTGTGTGATCAGTCTCCTTGTTTGGAGTCTGAGTTACCAGCCCTTGCAATGGCTACTAATCGAGTTCAGTGGCAGTTTTGTTGAAAAAATTCTTGAAATGTTTAACTGATCTTGTAAGCTATTAACTCCAGTAGAGAGGAAAGTTTGTTATAATGTAAGGTAAGGAAAGCGGTAACTATGCTAACGTTCTGCGATCGCATCTTTTGAGGATTTTATAACGGTATTTGAGCAATCGATATTTTCTACGGATACAATGTTGAATCTGATGATGATCAGCATCAACCGTGGGTATCATTTATTTCTCATTCAATAGCGCATAATAGTCCCAACTCGTCGTGTTCTGTAAGGCAGGCGTTATGCAAATGGTTCAAACCCGCTGAAATTCGTTGTTAATTCTGGTATCGCACTTCCGAATTGTCTTGACGTTTAATTCTTTCGTCGTGCAATGTTAAAATTACGTGTTGCGTATGACAGAATTCTCCGATCGATAAACCCATATCTACGCTTTTTTAACTGGTAACACACCAGTGCAGTATCTCATGTTAGCGTTATGTTAAATCACGTGCTGTTAGACCTCATCACAATTATTAGAGAAACTTTCGGAATGTCGATTACTAAGCTTACCGTTTAATTTTCTACTTGCGAATCGTTTTCAAGCTTTTTTTACAATTTTTTTGGCATCCAGCATTTTATCGCTGCAAATAAATTTGAGTACAATCGGTTAGAACATGTTTTAGTTAACGTTTCGCTTCTGACACAGAAGCTTCGAAATTCTAGATTTATGGTTGAAAAAGCAATTAACGTTACACTAACCAGATAGTCGAAGTATAGGTACAATTGTATGTATAAATACAATGACTGGGATAGTTTTATTAATATTTGGGGGCGAAATCAGGCTTAACTTTCATATAGTCGTCAAGTTTTGATTTAAACTACCCACCAAATCGTGGGTTTGGGAATTTCAAGCAAAAACGCGCACCGAATAAATATACCTCGATGGTGCCAAAATGATTGCCATGTTAGGAAACATAATTCAGTAACAAACAAGTTTGACTTTGAAGCCGCTGTTCGATCGGGTTCGCACAAGGAACCACGATGTTCAAACACGGAAACACAAAGTGATTTCTGACCAAGCGCTCAAAGAGTAAAGTGTTTCTGACATCCCCGGCATTTATGTATGTATTCATGCCACTTGCCATAATGCGCATTCTCCACAGAGACTCCAAGAAACAGTAGTGCAATCAATTAATGTTTTGGTCCCACCGAAAGAAGAATCTCACTGCCATGCGAGGCTTAATTAAAATTATTTTCGTGCGCCTGTGGTGTCCAAACGCCTGGCGTCGCTGTCACCCGTGCCTCATTTTTACAATTATTCCTAGAATTACAACTTTAGATCACTTTTTAACAAATACCTGCCTCCTGTTTCTCGCTTTTAGGTTGCTTGTGTATCTATTGTTGGTACAGACATCAAATGGACCGTTATGAGACTGCCGGCAGCCCCCGTTCTCACATTGTGTTCGCTCGTGTCACCGTCGTAGTCGGAGCCATTGGCACCTTGGGATTGTCAGTTGTTGGAAACTTTCAGGTAAGCTACTTTACTTGTTTTGCAGACAGCGACACCACATATCATCTGCAGGTTAATAGATAAGTTTTTGTTGTGTTTTTTCGAAGTGTAGAATTACCATTGTCTAAACTGAATCCTGATATATTTCTTGGAGTTACTAAGCATACTACGTCTCGATCCCGAAGCCCGGTGGAGACTGGATAAAATATTCCAACGGACAGTCAATAAGGTAGTAGACTGGAATGACGAATCTCGCCACAGTATAGTATATATGGTATGAAAGCACAAGCCTGATCCAGGGAAAGTGCCGCACAATCTCAGACTACACGTGCGCTAAGATACTGTCCGGTTGCCTGGGCCTAGACAGTTATGAGGAAGAAGTGCTGAACTTAGTATTCGTTTACCTCAAATGAGATAAGAAGATTCGCCTTACCGGTGGTTTGACTCCTTGTGGATGCGGCTGAAAGCAAACGACGATGGCGCCATTATTGTTCGCGAAGTACACTAACTGGTTGGAGTAATATTGTATGGGCATTTGAGTCACTTAAAGTGGATAGAAGCCACACGACGGTGCCAGGCCTTACGTCCAAAATCAAGAACACTCGTGCAGCTTTTAAAAGGCTAGCGGTCTTCGATCGACGTTGTTTACAAAGGAATGCTCACGTTTGGGAACTACACCACGTCTTTGGAAGCAACGGCACTAGCCTTCAAACGGCCATAAAATTTAGCCGTCTCCGCTGTTTGAAGCACGGCGTAAATGGAGATAAACATTTTCTTTGTTCTTTTTCCATTGTTCCTCTATCTCTACCATCTATCGTACAATTCATTGTTTTGTTAAACGAGGTCATATCTGCATCGGATTATACGGTGCGTCAAAATTTAATCTGGGTTCCCACAAGACACGAGAACGTCAAATTTGTAAGCCTTTATTTTATAGATAACAAGGAATAACGCATGCGTATATAGTATAGGCGAGTCTTCCAATTACAAAATGTCCCGGTCGTAACTTCGATTTGATTTATCATGCATTGTAAAGGCAAACCGATTCCCCTCGAGCGATGGCTACGTTGAACTCTTTGACCGACCTTGACCAATTTCATATCGTTCAGTAGTTGCTCATCTTCTCCATCTACTCCTGAATGTAGACAGCTTCTCACTGGAAACTTGCTCGTGAGATTCTTCTGTTCGTTTGCGATTCTTGTCTTGTGTTGTGCAAGAGGGTAGTGTTCTGAATACCAGTCGATAGTTTGTCAGACTCACATGTTTACCCGGAACCACATGTGGGTTACTTACTTACTTTGTGCGACTATCTCCTCCTGGAGGATGAGTCGGCTTCAATGAAGATTCTTGGGAATTCGGGTACAAAGCGGCATCCCCAGCACCACATGTGCGTTGTGTACATCTGATTGAAAATGTGGGTTTTATCTATTTTAGACACAAGAGGCTTCAGATTTCAAGTTAGAATTGTCGCTTATCCGTTGTACCGCGACACGCGAATCCTCTTCATACACGCCCCACCAGATGGTCGCAAGATGCACTAATTGGTCGGAAGCGAACCCGCACAAGTACGCATACATTGTCCCCAATATTTTCACGTACATTTCTCACGGCTAACCTACGCAACAGGTACCAATCTCATCGCTTTCTGCACCACCCCACTTTCCATTCTCTTCAGTGCATTCGGTTTGTTTCAGGAAACGTCGTTTCTTGTTGTCCACATTATCGGCGCCTCTTTGACCTTCGGTTTCGGCACGTTGTACGCCATCCTAGTTAGTCACGCGAGTCGTCGTCACCTGAGTTCGCCTAAGTGGCTCTGGATGATTCGCACTGGCCTGGCTGTCTGTTGTGTCATAGCCCACGTGGGAAGTAAGTATCGTCGTCCCTTTTCTTTGATTCGGTGTCTTCATCAAATACTGAGCTTTGTGTTGACTGACAGCATTCATTCTTACCGAGCAAACTAATCCCCAAAGTGCAGCACCAAGAACCGTCACTAGTTCATTACCTCGGTCATTGTCGAATGATGAGTTAATTAACCGAAGCCAGGCATTGTTTATGTAAAAGTTGATTTCCGAACCCTAGGTCCGCAATATTCACTTTCTCCGCTATGGGACAATCATTATAGATGACGAATAAATCGTGTGTGCATAAACATCCGCGTTGTTTTGTTTAATCGATTTTTGAACATGACAGCCAACAAGAGTGTCGTAATACCAAATAACAAACGAATTTGAAAAAATCGAGATATTGTAAAAGTTTTACCATAAACACAACCCGAATATAATTCATTGTTACGGTTAAACGTGAACTTTGAACTTTGGTGCCCATATTGAAGTACGGTGGATTTCTTTTAAGGGCCCAAGCTTTAGCGCGTTGATTTTAACCCTTTCATGCCTGAATTATTTTCTAAACCGAAATAAAATATTTTTTCTTCGGAAACGAGTTGCCCAGAAGTGAAATAACACAAATAATATAAAAAGTTTGTGATATTCACATAATTGAGAAAATAACAAAATGTAACCAATTGGTTACATCCGGCATAAGTCATCAGTGTACGATTTTGGTGACTTCTGCAGGATGTAACATAAAGGTTACATCTATTTAAACGCAACGCATTTCGAAGATTTTCTGATTTATTCCAATTTTTTACATAATGTCTTTGTAGGCATGACTAAGTTTATACTGACACAAAATTTATAATAACTGAGACTTTCACACGATTTTTATTCGGCTCACAAAACTGCGAATTGTGAGGATACGTTCGAAACCCGTACCAGCACATACTTTCTCTTTCACTGTGGACAATGATGATTGCGAACAAAGAAGAAAACCACCCTGCAGTTGACAAAATTCTGTATGCCGCGGTGCAAAAAAATTCGGAAAATTCAGTTAAAATTAGCTTATAATGACTTGCGAAGTTCATGTAACCAAAAAGTTACATCCGTCCTGAAAGGGTTAACAATGCGGTGAAACAAGAAAGGTTTTGCGCCTATTCATAGCCGGTGACCGACGTAGCGGTTCTTACGCCCTTTTTAGGAAGCATCCAGATCCGGATTCGATAGTCCCGTTGTTTGATTGGTGATTGTAGATTTCCGCGTAGTAGCACCATACAAGAAGCACTGAATTTTGATGCGACGCAGAGTGTCATCATTAAATTTGTGTGACTTTTTATAGGGCGAACGCTTGCATGGCGTAAACACCACGCCTCCAGAGATCCGAAGCGAGCCCACCCAGCTGTCAAAGCGAGTCAGAATTTTGGCGTACAAATTAATACAAATGTGAAGCCTCATATGTTCAAGTGATCTGCAAGCCAACAGATTTGTCGCAAGCCTAGTTTTGAGGTAACGAAAGTGCAGCGAGTTCTGCATGTCAGAATAAGCAAAGAGGTGCATGCGGACCAGCGTTATTTTATCACCACTAGGGTCTGTGGCGTGATGTACTTGAGCACGACCGTTTCACGTGTTTCATTCGAGTGCTACTAAGACAAATAGGTCACGTGTGGTCTCGCATAGCCACATTTGCCAAACTTTGCATCGTGAAGCTTTCGGTGTGCACGATGTAGATCGTGTTCATGTGATGATGTTGCTACTTCTAGAGAAATTCATGTAGGTAATGAATCCATCTAATTTAATGCCAAAACCTTTAGTCACTACGATATCAGTTTAAGAAACACTGAGTACTCAATATGTGAACCCATACTATATCTCCTATTTACTATCGTATGAGTTGTGCATTAAATGTCGCGGTACTGCGATAATACTCTTCATGCATTGGAATCATTCCCTTCTTCTATAATTGAACTGATCGTCAAACAAAAATTCCCGATGCTGTTATAGCATGCGAATGGAGAGTCATTTAACTTTATTTCCCTCTTCCGTATACATCAATGCGAAATTGACCTATTATACGACCAACTTTGGCGGGTTCCTTTCCCGTGAATTTACCGAAATGTTGTATATCATGGAAATCATTACCTCGGTGTTGTACTTGCCTGCATCGTTATAACCAGCTTCCTAATATCGTCAGGAATTACTGAAAGTTTCCGTAGCTTAAGAAATATTTAAAGAAATGGGTGTTTAGGATCAATTCATAGTTCCCGAGCTTACACTCCACAACTAGTTTCTAGCTGTTTGCTGTTATTAGGTATAGACAGTAAATATATGGTTCAGTCAGCCTTGTGGTACTGAAAAAAGTGAAAAACAAATTATACTTCGAAGATACTTTTTCACGGGTTGTGGCGGTTGAGTGCGATTAATATCACCGCACAATATATTGCTCATCTTTCCGTTTTTGTTTATTTTTATGCTTTTAATTCCGTCATTAGCTTGCAACTATCTTCTTTCATCATTTGCAAAGTCACTTTTATGGTGGTACACTCCGTTTGTCAATCCCAGCTTAAAAAGCCCGCGCTGTGCATGTTGGAACATACTCTGTTCGCGAATTTACAGATCGAAACGTCATGTTTAACACCTCGCTGTGCAAAAGCTTTCCACGTACTGCGTACACTTTATGCTCATACATCCGGATGCGTTAGGGTTTACAACGACCTTTCACCCAAATTCTCCACCACAAGTGGTGTCCAACAAAGATGTCCGATTTCTTCGTTTCTGTTCAATTTTTTAATGGAATTATGCAACGAAGGAGCCCCAGGTTGAAATTGTAGATCGTTTTGCGTATCTCGGTAGCTGTATCAATAATTCTGCATCGTTAGATGACGAGGTCTCAGCACGCATTTCTAAAGCGACTGTAGCATTCCGCAACCTAGGTCACCTCTCGCATCAGAAAGAACTGTCTCTGTTACTCAAAGGTAGAGTCTATAAAACGACAGTTCGGGCTGTACTACTACTACTGAGTGCGAAACTTGGACCTTACGCAAAGAACACATTCAGCGTCTCCAAGTATTTGACAACCGATGTCTCCACAATATTCTAGGAGTTAGCTGTTACGATCGCATACGCAACGATGCTCTCCGAAATAAGTTGTTCGGTAGTAATGCTGGTATAGAAGCAGATCAACCTACCTCGATTACGCTGGCTGAGTCACGTTTTACGGATGCGGGACCACCAACTTCCGCAACGGATTCTTTTTGCGACGCCACGTCCCAGTTTGCGTAAATCTCGCTATTTACGTCCCACCCTTCCCCATCTTGTAGGATTTTACTTTTTAATGGTTGTTTGTCGGTTAAGCACTCGGTACATTCTACCGGTGTAATGCTGTCTGTGATGATGATGATGATAGTACTTGAGGCCGGTTACCTGTTTAACTCAATCGAATTTTACTGAGTGATGTCGTTTTCAGGCTAAGGTCAAAGTCCTAAAAAATTTCACTTTCAACTTAAACTTAATCTTTGATCGATGGTTTTTGAAATACGTGCGAAAAATATTCACATCGATAGTAATGCGAAATTGTTGAATCCGATTTCAGTAAAGCCTCTACGAACGTGCTTTTGATGTTGTAATTGCTATTGGTTCTTACGGTTTAAGCGGTTTAGTTCGGACCGAACTTTGGCATTTATGCGCTCTGATCATTAACCACTTTTGCGGGGCCTTCAAATCAGCCGTGCATAAAATTAATTGCTCCACACGTTTTTATGCGTTTTTTCGTTGAATTTTAACGCTATCTGTGAGCCAAATGCATCCAATGTTTTCGTATCAGCTGAGGTCAATTTTGGACGCGCACTTTTTAACGACTTACGAGAATTCCAAAAATTTCTGGTTACCGCGTTTGTTAATAAACTAAATCATATGCGGAAGTTATTAATCAAGACAGACAAGAAACGTCGTTCAGTTGACAAATTATATCTTGATATCGGGACCTGTTTGTCATTATTTTATAAATCTTGTGGTTAAATTATTGTAATTGCTGAAAAATCGTGTGTACCAATAACGCCAATTTCTTTTTCTTCAATATACTGTACGCTGTACAATAACCGTTTTCACAATACAGCTGTTTCTCTCAACAAATACAGATACTTGGCTTTTCCATCGTATGTGTTGTTCATTTCCATTGTTCTAATGATTTAATCCGCTCTGTTTCTTTCCAACAGTGATCGGCTTCGCAACGCTTACTAAGCGGTTCAGTCCTCATAAATGGGATCCGAAAGATGACGTGAGTTCTTTCGTGTGCTTGGCGCTTTGCTGCCAGTCGCAGTTAGCTCACAATAAGTGAACATGTTTGTTTCTGAGGCGTGTATGAAGCGCTCGTTAGCTACTCGTATGATATGCGTAGATGTTGGAGGGTTCAAATTTACACAAGTAGCACCGTGTGACGTAAGTTGCAACCGCTAGTGTACTATGGTGACACGTAGCCACTGTGTGTCAGGCTTCTGTACACATCACATCCCTCGTCAAAACGTCACTGTAGTGCGGCGCTCTGCTGTACTCAGAACTCGTGTGGTTTTAACCTGCAGGTGTACCCAATGCACTGGTGGTTCTGTTCTGCCGTTATCCTCGTCAGTCTATAAAATAAGATTTCCTATCATACACTGAACGCAGTCATATTAATTTGCTGTATTCAATTAGCAGCGTTTCTTTCTCTGATACAGCGGGAAGTATTTTTCAAGTCTTGTATTGCATGCTGGGGAAAATGTTCAATATACCTCAAATGAGTGAAAGTGTTTAATCATGACGCAATACTTTCCCTGGTAAGATTTTTCTTTGTTGAATCTTAACATGCGGGCTGTTGTAATGTTTGAGGACTAAGATGGATTACACCAATGCCGAACCGCATAGCCGAATGTCCTTGAAGTCGTTTGCAAAGGCTTCGAAGGCCCTCAATTTAACTCATTATCAAGGTCGACCCGATTCGTCCTTGATCTTAACTTGTCCAACGCTAATCACGTTTACCAAGGAATCCCGCAACACCAATTGATCAAACGCGTTTATTACGCACAGCAAAGTGCAAAAACTATCACACACTTATCCCGGCGTAGACAAATCACCTCAACACACCTCCGTTATCAACATGTCACTTTGACATGACTTGTCAATTGATTTCGTCAACTGGTTCACTGGAATGTGTTGCTTACATCCCCATCCCTTACACACCCCTACCGTTTTCTTTCTGTTTGCGGCGTCGGTGGAGACAGTAAGATCAGGTTAAGTGCGACGTGAAACGTGGATAAAGGTAAACAGGTTATACTGTAGCCACTGTTATATAAGGGTGTCGTACAACGAACCTTTAATCCACTTTTCAAGGCTCAACTGAACCTGATCTTACTGTCTCCACCTGACGACGGCAACAGCCAGAAACCGTAGTGTGTGTAAGGATGGGATGTGAGCAACACATTACTTTGGTCATCCACAAGCGCCTTGAGTGCTTTGACAAGAATCATTTGAGTGAGTTCGTGTCTGAACCATCATGGTGTCGTTGTAAGAAGCCATATATAACAGTTGGCATACAAGTAATACCTTGTTTACCGTTAACCACTGTTTGCAAGGCTCACTGAACCCGATCTTACTGTCTCCACCTGACGACGGCAAACAGCGAGAAACCGGTAGTGGTGCGTAAGGGATGGGGATGTGAGCAACACATTACTTTGGTCATCCATAAGCGCCTCGAGTGCTTGACTAAGAATCACTTTGTGATTCTGTGTCTGAACATCGTGGTTCGTTGTACCAACACTATATAACAGTTGGCATACAAGTATAACCTTGGTTCACTGGAAGTTCTCACTGCGTTCGCCTTGCTTGACCGACCTTGAGGAATTGTATATCATTCGATATCGATCAACGTTGCACATCGTTTCATGTTTTGCAAGATGTTGTTCACGTTCTCATGTAATCCTTTCGGAGCCGGTTCGCAGTTGTCATTGTCGGTAGTTTTGGCGCTTTGTGCACTTCTTCGAGATCATTTTATGTCCCCCTGGTAGGGATTTAATCCATCTCAGAGTCGATCGATATCATGCACTTGTTTTTTTATAGGATAAAATACAAGAAATTCTACATCAACTTTTCTGCTTTCTCGCTTGAATACTATTACAATTTGATGGGCTACTTTAGGCAGTGATCAAGGAGAGTTTGTTCACTGCATACTCACGTTCTTTGGGTTCCAACTACTCAACCCACTAAAGTCTTTCATAAGCGTTTCAGCATTTAACCCACGATCAATGTGATTGTGTTTTCAACCCCGTGATTTGCTATGCGAAATATATTAGTCAAGGATCAGGCTCGCTCAACAACTAGAAGAAGAAAAAGAAATTGACTTTATTCGTGTACACGAATTTCCAGCAGTTACAATAATTTCACCAAAAAGTTTAAAAACAAACAATTGACGAGCAGATTCCGACATTAAGTTATAATTTGTCCACTGGACGATGTTTCTTGCCCGTGTTGATTGATAATTTCCACATATGATCCAGTTTATCGGCAAATGGCGTAACCAAAAGTTTTGGGACAAGCGTTTTACAACAATTCCCGGCATCTCGTAATTCGTTCAAAATTGCACCTCCAAAATTGGCCTCAGTTGATACGAACAAATGATGCATTTGACCCATAGATAGCGGTAACATTTAACGAAAAAGTGGAGAAATTGATTTTATGCACGGCCGATTTGAAAGCTCCGCAAAATAGTTTCAGAATATCGAGTCTGATCATGCGATGAGCTATTTAGTGGCCATGTTTGTGAATCACTATAGCATGGAAATCACAATATTTAGCCATCACTGTCTCCAGTTCTCACATTTGTCGGTTCTTGTTTAAATTTTCGATTTCTCTCTCTCTCCTCCAGGGCTACACTTTCCACGCATTGAGTACTTCGTGTGAATGGCTACTTGCCTTTTGTTTCCTCTCCTTGTTCTTCACAATGATCTACGAGCTGCGTGATTACACCATGGACCCAGTAAAGGTTTGTCTTGCCGTTGATGCAAAGTTGTCTTAATGAAACCTTACTTGGCGGGCCTAGTCTACTTGATATTTACATTGCTAGTGCCGCACATGAATTAATCTTGTATTTTTTGGTCAAACGTTTGTGGGTCAAACACAATTAGCCCTACAAATAACATATGTTCATAACATTCAAATGTGAAATATTTTTAGAGAATGGTGGCGTAACTTTATCTTCGCTCACATTCTCAGCTCCAAATAACCTCTTTGTACGGTTTACAATTGTCCCAGAATTTTGATAATTCTTGGGAATTCTAAGATTTCCGGATCAACGTTTTTCGATGTGTGTGCGCTAGCTAACATTTGTCGAATAGTTGATGAAAACGAGAAAGTTTATGAGCCAGTAATCGAAAAATCGCACAGTCAAACAAAGTGGGTTGGAATATTCATGACAGAACAGAACGTATTTAAAATGGTGGTTTGTTGTAGCTGTCCTTGTAGCATGTTGAGCACTTAACACCAGTTCTCAGCCAGCATACGCTGTTATCCATCAGGTCAAATGTTCCGACCGTCTTCGGTGTTTCAAACAAGTTTGCGAACGTGTGAGTCTATACTACTAAGCAGTGTGCGCCGATTAGAGGCAGGAAAGCTTCCAACCCAGCTGTTATGCACGCCAGCAAATCGCGTGAGATATATACGATAGAAAACTATTAAGCTGGATATCCAAGCGCACGCGATGAAGCTTACAGGCAACTGTCTACAGGCTTTTATGCAAACGCTGAAAAAACACCTTCAAGCACTTACTTCTAATGGCAAGATTTCTTGTATTCGATTCCTGAGATTATTCAAGATGATGTCTCGTTATCATTGTCCAATTCTGTGATAACCTTATCATCGACGTTCTAGAACTTTCGTGAAGCGAAGCTGATCACGCATGGCTGACCCAACGTGCAGTCCCACGAAGTTTAGTCAAATTACTTGCATTACTGCTGCGCTTAATGTTTTAGGTATTGCATTCTGCTGTGTGTCGAGATTTCTCGGTGGACATTAAAAACAGTATACACTATGGTAATGTGTTGCTCACATCCCAATCCGTTACACACCACTACCGGTTTCCGGCTGTTTGCCGTCGTCAGGTGGAGACAGTAAGATCAGGTTCAGTGAGCCTTTCAAGATCTGGACTAGCCTGTCTAGGTCTAGGCAGATATGAGAAACAAAATAGAAATAGTGGTGTGTAAGGGATGGGGATGTGAGCAACACCTTACTTTGGTCATCCATAAGCGCCTCGAGTGCTTGACCAAGAATCACTTTGTCATTCTGTGTCTGAATATCGTGGCTCGTTGTACGAACCCTATATAACAGTTGGCATACAAGCATAACCTAGTATACACTATGATTCAGTCGTGCACAAGTTTGAATTGAATTGCACCCAAAACCACCCTCAATACTTCACCACCATCAGGGACAGTATTACACCGGGCGCATGTACCGAGTACTTAACTACCATACAATCATGAAAAAATCAAACAGATGTAGAAAAGCGGAACTTAAATAGCTACGGAATCTATAGAATAGTACACACAAACAAACTGGGATGAGGTGCCCACACCTTGAATGGAACAGGCATTCAATCAAGGTTCGTGAACAAGTAGAGCCACATTAGCACGACACATTTTGGCTTTCACTTCTAAGCATCATCACTACAGGTCTTATTTTCGTTCAACTGTACAGCTGTTTGCTTCTCATCTAATTTATTTTTGAGTAATTCGGTGGTTGCTACGCGTGCTTCAATCTCGCTGCCCACATCATGCAATCTTTTGTGAACGAAAAGTTTCCTTTTTTCACACCCCGTCAATACCTCGTCGACATGTAGCTATGCATGTGCGCGACGAGGTACAGCAGTTAACTGATCACCATCGTGACACGAATTGTTTCCTCGAGTTAATAGTTGGTGTCCCGTGTTCGTCTTTGAGAACCATATTCCAATCATTGGCTCAGTTTGGGTTCCTTATGATGCTCAAGTTTGTTCGGTCTTAGATTTTCGGTTAGAGTAATATACATCCACGATACCCTCCTCCACTTCCCAACTAAACTCGCTCATATATTCCAGAGGAAATTTTACCCGTTTAACCAACCGCACCCAAACAGTTTTTTACATCTACTGATGTTCTACTGAAATACTATAAGTTCATTCCCAGTAAACTGTCGATTGCACCTATTTTTTACTCTCCAGATTCGTTACCGGTATGTCGAGATACCTTCAATTTCTTCATCAACCTGTTGAACACTACTTGGACTTTCACTGATCAATTGGACATTTAACTTCAATTTTGTCAACATATTTTTGTATTAAATTCATACATCCTTTATAATTTTACAATATTTCTAATGATTTCTAATGATTTTACTTGTGAGTTTAATACATGTTTAAACAAAATCACCCCAGTTGCTTACATTTCTATCAAAAGATTGGTGATTTATAGTAAGCTGGGTTTTTATGGAGTTCTCTCTTTGAGATACCACATGAGCCAAAGGAACAGTTAAACGAAAATAGATAGCGAAATCCCCTCAGTAGTCGACAAAAGGTAGTTGAGTTCAACTGCCTAGCGGCAATTCAACTCCATAGACCGTCAAGCTGAAAAGTTTGCTTTGCCTACGATGCGAGGTTTGGAAACCATAATAGTTAAATCAGTTACTCATTTGCCTCCTTACTCAAGCTTCTCCATTATTGGCGATTCACGCTTGCAGAAAATAAAACTAAGTATGAAATCTTAACATTCTGCTCGATTTTACAAAGATCAAAGCCGTTTATACGTAACCATACTTTAGTGGAAAGACCACTTCATTGTTTGTAATAGAAATAGTGAAAATATTTAGGCATTTTGAATGTTAATAAAGCTATCAGTGCTCCAAGTGTTGACAAAGAGAAGCACGGATAGAAACCGTGGACTCTCTGATAGGCTATTAATTTTGGGTTTATTGTGAATCCATTAGCGATAACCCCGCTACTAAATTGTATAAGGTATGGACAGAATCCTTCAAACAAGTAAATTTTCTGATCGATGAATCCGTCAAATATAATCCGCGAGTACACGAGAGAAATATGATCACTGATGCCAGGATAACCGAAGCCAAAGCAGCGTTCACTGCAAATCGAATCGCTGGTACTGCCGAGCCGAAATGTCAAGTGCAACTTGGCAATATTTTCACAAAAATTCGAAAGTCCTGCTCTTGGTTTAGTGTATATATATATATATATATATATTGAAATTGCATCATCTTAGTGATCAGTTGCTAGATCACATCATTTGATGTCTGAATGGATTCAAGGATGTATGGCTAAAAGTTAACACAACAAGATTACGGTATGAATGAAAAGATTATGGTATACAACGAGTTGAGTATATAAAATGTATGGTTCAAGATATGATGCTCGTTTGCACATATACGTCCAACTTCGTTTTAAATTTAGCAGGGAAAGGAGAGTCCAACATACGTTGAGGTAGGTGAATTCCAGAAAAATATCAAGCAACAATTGTTGTTCAACTCAATTGAATTGAATTGAACAACAAAAATTGCGTCAAAAATCAATACGGAAACTTAGTCTTTAGAGGGATAAAAATTGTTTGCGTGTCACTTTTTCACCGCATACTTGAAACAAGTGTCTTAGTTGATGCCCTTTGGTAAACAATTCTATAGGTGAGAATAATATCGCGCCTTATCATCCTTTAGGTCAAGTCACAGATTCAGACGTCGCAATCTTTCAGTGTATGAACATTGTGAACATCCATAACTAACATTGTCTGTTGTGATAGATTTTATCGGATGGCAATATCTTTTTGAAGCTAAGGAGCCCAGATGTCTACTACATACTCTATCGTAGGACAAAGGTAGATGTTTATTATCCTTGGTAACATTACCAGCGAGAATCTTCCAAAATTTCTTTAAAAGTCGCCTAAAGATCTACCGAACGTTTGATATAATTTTTGGCAGTGAACTGCGCTCCTGTGATTTCCACTAATCCAAACTCCAAGGGCTTTTTTCACAGCTCCATACCAATCTGTTAGTTCCTAGTCGATATGTTGAAGAGACATTCTTGCCAAGGTGGAGCATCTTGCCTTACCGTGTGATGAATTTCATGTCATTCACAGCCGCCTGTTCTGTTCATATCCGTTTACAGTTTCTCAATCTGCGGCAGAACTGATTCGCCGCGAACAAGATCATCTTGAATGTTATGGGTGGGGGGAAATCGTTTATGTATATACGAAAAAACGGACCTATCATATATCATTTTGGACTCCTCTGATTGTTTCAATGTTAATATATAGCACTTCATTTATTCTAACTCTTGTTTGATGACCTGACAAGTACGCGCACGAACAATAGAGGAGTGGGTCACATAATCCTATATGCATCCGTTTCGTAGAAGCAAATGGTGATTAAAACAGTCAACGGATATAGAAATGTACAACTAGCGAACGTAAATTCAATAACTTCTATTTATCTCTTCATGACCTTGTCATTAACAGTTAATTGTGTAACAGGGTGCCACTCTCAGAAGCAAAGAATAGTTGAACGGATTGAAAAGCGGTTCAAAAAGCTGACGATGACAGAACTTTTGTACATTCGTTGTGATGCCATCCGCACCTTGTTGCTCTACGTTATGCACCTAGCTAAATGGATTATCTTATACTTTCGTAGTTTCTACAATCACTCATAACAAACAATCGATTATAAATTCTCTAAGGTGCTTAAAATAACTACCATGCGCAAACTCGTAAATAGCTTTAGTTTAACGGAGAAAGCTTTGGCAATAGTCGATCTTAGGTTTGTTTTCAAACTTCGATACACCAGCAGTGAAATCATTGCAGCTAGATGTTTATTTACAGTTAAGTGATAATCACATGTTTTACTTATATAAGGGCTTCCAACTCGTAGCGCAAGTGACCGTTACCTTACCGTCGGGGTGGATCATACATAATCCGCATGTGCATATATAACAAGTGAGGTTCCTCAATACTCAGTCTTGGGGACGCGGCTGTTCCTCGTGGCTAACCAAATGTGCTCACCCATTTTTATGTTTGCTTAAGACGTAAAAATTGTCACTAGGTCGAATGGCTCCGATCTAATAAATGACGTAGAAGCTGTGACGAAATGGGTGACAAAGTGAAACATTCATTTTTACCTAGAGAAGAGTCACTTGCTCTCACACTGGCACGTAACTTGTTTATCACTTGATTGTCTCAGCCCAAACGGAGTTCCGTAGGGTAAAATCTAGTGAGGACTTAGGAATTTTACTCCCCACAAACTTTAGGTGGGCCAAACAATGTACTACTGCCCCTGACCGGACCAGGAGGGAAACTTTTCTACTGGGTTCAGGCCTTACTCATGACTACGGCGCGCTGCTTGAATACGGTAAGTGTTCCCAATTACGTTTCCATATTCCTATTTCTTTACGCTACATACCGGAACTGATATATTTCTGATAATACCTATAAAAATTGTTAAAATCTTCGTTCCACGACATTTAATACACAATGCATTCGAAAACATCCCTCTCGCACCGTATCAAAATTCGTTAGAACCCTAAAACAAGAAATTGCATTGTGAGGTAAGATAGTGACACTTTTTTAATTTTGCATAAGTTGCGAAATTAGAATCTGAATTATCAAGTCCACTTAACGAAATTACAACTTTTCAAAGTTTCTTCGATTATCTTAAACCGTTATTATCTCTTATAAAGCCTGTTTCCGTTATTGATCATGATATCCTTATACAAGCCAATAAATTTGTAGCAACTTTATGCACTGAGATTAATCTGAGAGAATCCCGTTCTAAGAATATCATTTAATTTAATGTAGCTGATAATTATCCTTTAAATGACTTGAAAATATGTATTCTCACTTCATATGGCATTTCGGCAGATTGTGCTGATTTTGTTCGTTCACGCAAAAACGGCATGAAACAGCAAACCATAATTCTTATAAAATTCACTGACAAATGTTTCGTTTCATATATATTAGAGAATAGACTTATTTTGAAATTCATACCTAGATTTTCTAATGTTACAATGAAACCTGACCTCACCCCAATGCAGAGGCGTTTCGGTCGTAAAAAGCGCAAAATTACCATTATACACACAAACAAATCATCTTCTGATACAACTAAGAGTATGCTGTTTGATTCATCCGTAGTTACTCCACATGCAAGAATCCAAGCTTCAACACCTGCACACAACGAAAAAGAGCACAGATCACCGCCCCCCTCTTAGCGTTCATTTCGCTTATCTACATTTAGACAGACGGAAGCTCTTCTTCGAAATCCTAGCTAATTTAAAAACACAGTAGTCAGGAAACCCCTTAACCAACAAATCTTTTTGGTGAATAAAAATAATAGGCGCACACACTATATCATTTACCGTACTCAACTACCATACTGCCCTACCAGTACCCCATTGACTACGACTAGCTTCATAGACCATCCCCTTAACTCCATGGTCATTGTCCTCAACCATTTTACTCCTCTGATTATATGACTCAAAGTCCTCAATTTTACAACTGATACACATCCCAATTCACGCCATGCCAATTGTTTGTCAAAAAATAAAAAAAATATTAATTGCGGCAATTTTTTGCCTATGTTCACCTTCACTTCTTTTAAATTCGTACCTTCTTGTGTTCGTATCCTAATTATAAATGCCAGATAATTCAGTTCAATTCACTTGGCACAGGGCTGTATGTGGCTGATAAGCCAATCAAGCGTCAAGAATTTCTGTTGGTGGAAAGCTACAAAGAAGCGCCAACCACTGTCAAAGTTGGTTCATTATTCTTTGGTATCCTCATCGTAAGCGATGATACATCATGTGTTTTCCAGGCCGTCCTTCTGTCCCAGTATTTGTAGCTGCGACTGGGAAATACGGAAAGGGTTTCTCTTCACCAAGCCGGAGAGAGGTTCACCAAGTCGGTGAGATGTCAATTACACCTAAACAGGAGAGAACCAGCCAGACTCAATTCAATTCGATTCAATTTTAATGGTCTAAAAAGCATATAGCTTCAAAAAACAGAATAATATGGTAACAACGAATAATATATCGAGCAAAAATGGGATTAGGTTGCTTACTGAGCAGTTCAATAATCAATTAAAATCCAAAGGACAGAAATTTTTTCGATTGGTGGGATAAAAAATGTAGTTGCATGGTGTTAAGATGTATAGTTTTCTTCGATGCACGGGTTTAGATTCAAAAAGACATCAAGGCTTCTCTTGAAATTAGCTGATTTAGTGAGTTTACAACATTATCTGGCAGATTGTTCCAAGTAAAACAAACTCGCACGGCAAAAAAATGTCGTCTGCAGTTGAGTCTCGAGTGAGGGACAGTTAGAGTAAATGTGTGAGCTCTTGTATTATGCGAGCTCCGTAGATTCAATAACCATTGCAGAGGGTGATTTTCGGTACTCAAAATATTGTAAACCAAAGCAAATCCCCTTGAAGACGACGACGTGGATAATCAAATAAATTTAGCGTTTTGATTCGCTCATTGTAGGGTTTCCGGCTGAGTCCGGTGACAAGTTTGGTAGCTCGATGATATATTCGTTGCAAAGTCGCAACATCTTCTTTAGCCATGGCGACCATGCTTGAACTGCATATTCCATCGTGGGTCTGATGTAGGAATTTATAATACAGGGAATTGTCTGTTTTGAGAACCTACCGAAAATTCTCTTTGGGAGTGACAATTTCTGTGATGTTTTGCGATAGACGTAGTTGCAGCGGCTCGACATCACTAGGGTGTTGCTTATTAACACACCCAACTCCTTTTGTTCCATGGTCCACGAGAGCTAGTGTGTTCCAAGCTCCACATATTTGCCAATGTTTAACATGTGACACTTTTGAAAATTGAAAAAATATGCGATATTTTAGGGATCAAACCTGGAGGTTGTCCAGATCCTTCTGGAGCAGTTCGCAGTCTTCCGACTTACTTATTTTCGACCACACTTTTAGATCGTCCGAGAACAGTAGATCTTGCATTTGATTAGAGCCGGTATGTCATCGGCATAAAGCGCGAAGCGGATTGGTCCGAGGACGGATCCCTGAGACACTCCACTTGTCACGGCTACCGACTTCGATAGAGCATCGTCAGTCAGGTAATTTTCTAACCAGGCTAACAGTCTACCAGTGATACCACAACGTTCCAGCTTCTGTGACAGAATACTGTGGTTTACACGGCCAAATGCTTTCGACATATCGAGGTAACATACATGGATGGTTTCCCCAACATCTTGTGCTCGAGTCCAGTCGTCAAGGCTAAGGAGATGGTTAGTAAGGCAGGAGTATTCCATTACAAAATCGTGTTGCGCTCCCGAAAATAGGTTATTTTTCTCAAGGAATTCGTTCAGTTTGTTTTCCACGATCCTTTCGAGTACCTTGGATACGGCGGACAACAATGTAACAGGTTTGTAATTTGCGGGCTCCGAACGCGCCCCGCCTCTGAAAATCGGGGAGATTATACCAGATTTCTATTCAGTCGGAACGAAACATTGCGACAGTGATTCGCAGAATAATTGAGTACGAGGTTCGCATAGAGATTGTGCACAATGCTTGAGTACATTCGGGGTAATTTTGTCATAACCAGGGGATTTTCTGGGATTCAACGAGTGTAGAGCTCCCAGCACCTATTCTTTGGTGATGATTATTGTGTTCAATGGTAAAGGATACGTTATTTCTGGATCCATTTGTATATCCACATTTTCCTTTGGACAAAATACTGTAGCATATTAATTTACCATAATAATTTACACTTATTGTATCCAATTACTAGATATTCAGGAATAATCGAACTTCGAAACGTGGTGGTGGTGCTCTTATCTACATTCATTCCACATTTACAGCTGATAACTCTACCTCACCTAGTCTGTCAGAACTAAAAGACTCAACATGGATTGTAATATCAACTTTAGATCTCTTAATAGGTTGCATTTATTATCCACCGTCTTCAACCATCTCCAGAATGGATTCTTTAATTAATGCGTTTATTAAAGCATCTCTACACCACACGGAATATAAAATCGTTGCTGGTGACTTCAAAATGCCAATATCAAACTGGCACGATCATGCATATCACAGTTGCTATACACCTTTTATCAGAACGCTAGACTTATTAAGATATACGCAATTTGTTGACAAATCCACAAGAAAAGATGAAGTGCTGTTACCTCTGTTCAAGGCAAAAGTAAAGCCGCATTTATAATACTGTATTAAGGCTTAAAGGTCATATTGCCAGAAGAATATAGTGCAGTTAGAAATGGTACAGAAGCTGACCACACGCATGATCGAGAGTTTGGCATGCACTAACTATAAAAGTCGTCTATCAACGTTAGGGCTTTTCTCGCTTACACGGAAGCAGCTTAGAAGTTGTTGAAGGATTGGGCAGTCTCGAATTCAAAGAATTCTTCCGGTTATATTTTTGGTTGGCACACGATGGCACAGTCTCAAGATAAGTAAACAGTACACCAGGCTGGAATCCAGAAGGCACTTCCTTTTAATTTGTGTAGTAAACGCGTGGAACTCACTCCCCAAAGAAGTAGTCTAGGCAGGTTAATAAATGTGTTTTAACATGGGCTGGAGCAACGGTGGCGGTTTCTTATTCCGGAGCATTACCCTAAGCGTTAAATTCCTCCACGAAATAGAAAAAAGTATTTTAAAAATATTTTTGAAACACGACAAACCTTTCTTTTTGAATTTTCTGTTTGTATTGAAATTAACAGCTGTCCATCGACTTTTTATTCGATTTGACATGCAACATACATTAACTCTCTCCATTTTTCGGTGACGAGACCTCTACAATCTTTCATTCAAAAGTTTACACGCCATTGCTTCATATGAGCTTATCGTGCCAGTGGTGGGTTTTTGCAAGTACACCTCCGTTAGAGTTCTGGCATTCGTTTTGATTGATTTTCGCCCAGTTATACTGATACAGACACTAAACTTCCAAATTTAATATTGTGAATTCATCGATTAAATGTGCAAAATGATTCGAAATTATTCTCTATGCTTCTACTTTAGCTGCAACAAAAATGTTTCTCAAGGTATAGAGTGCAACGTGTGCCTGCGTTAGGAACATCTTAAATGCTCTGAACGGTCACCAACTCACTTTAAGGATTATACGGCCCATCGATGTTTTATATAGCTATGCGCTAACTGCATGAAGTCCGTAGAAACCTTGGTTGATGAGCGAAAGCGTCTTAAAGAACGTAAGCATTCGCCTCTGCATCCCTTTCCAAAGCGCAAAACCTTTGTTGAACTAGCTAGGTCTGTGTTCTCGTTTACCTCCTGCCAGCATACAACTCTTTTGAGACCACAGAAGGCAAAACTATCGCGATCCTCCTGTACTTCGAAGGCTACCCGGATGCAAGTTAGGGCAAATCGAGGTGGTCATACTAGCCCAAAAAGGATGTTCGCGCTCTTGCCCAGGAAGTGGACAACTTGGGAAAAGTTAATGCTAAGCTGCAAGCTAGAAACCAAGGTAGCTTAACACCGGTCAAAAATGTCTTAATCTGAACGCAGGTTAAGCCTTTCATCTGCGAGTCAAATGCTCGTAAGGAAATGTACCGCACGAAGGTCATCGACCTACTCTGTTCTTCTGGCATGCGCTCTACTACTCCACTGAAGCGAGTTCAGCGGGTTGGCAAAATTGGAAAGATGGCACAAAAGATGCATCTATCAGATCGCCAGGCTCTTTGTAGTCGAATTCACAAAGCAGTGTGATCGCGACTACTTTCTTTCAAAAGCTGAAAAATTCACCTCGTTGAAGGTGCGTGCGTGGTGCAATCTAACATCCGCCCCACAAGAAAACATTTAGCTCAATTAGAGCTAGAAAGTCGAAGTTAGGTGTAAATCTTGGCTCAGCGTATTCTCTTTCGAGGCGAAAATCAGTAAATGACAATAGTGTGATGATGACGTTAACTCAAAAATTGTACTACAACATTGAAGAGCGCCACAGTCGCGCTACATCTTTTAGAGAATGAATCGTGGTTGAGCTGCAGTAACTTGGACCAAGAAGATAAAACTGGATGCAAGAATGCTTTAGCTCCTGATGCAATAGAGCCTCTGAAAAACGCGGAGCAGCCTCGGGTATTACGCCCGAGGACAAAGAGCTCTTAGGGAGCCCTGGTACCGGGATTCCGGCCCCATGTGATAGTGCTCTTCTGTTCTATACAAATGCTTATAGCATTTGAAATAAATGGGCTGAACTCCTCTGCAGAGTTGACTACACGCATTACAAAATTGTATGTGGCACGGAATCATGGTTGTCTCATGATGTCCATGTACCAACTGCAATAGCTGAGAGGTTAGGCACCGTAATAAGCGATCGACATCTTGATAAGATAGCTTCTTATCAATAATGTTATTCCTTTTGGGAAAAGTATTTCTCTTTCTACAACAAACGTGCAGATAATATCTGCCTTGCTCATGCATGGATGCACGCGTATAGTTGTAATCTGCGTCTACCATAGTCCGAACAATAGTTAAGAAAAAATGCTCTTTTGCAGATTTAGCTTTGGTCTCTTTGATCACGTGTTGTAATCTTCGGTGATTTCAATCACCCGAAGTAAACTGGGAGTATCAAATCTCCCGGGAACGCCAACGACATTCTGGACTGGCTACACTCCCATTCACTTCACCAATACGTAAACAAAGCAACTAGATTCTGCGAGGGTCAGTCTACGTCCACAGTTGACTTAGTAATTTCAACAGCTTAAAGCGGTATAGAAACTTTGGTCTTCCTAACACCACTAGGTAAGAGCCACCGTGTAGTGTTAGCCTGCGAGTTACTTGTGTCATTTGGTAAACGTCCAATTGAGCTGTCTTGATACTTTCATAGGATCCACGCTGTTGCTCTACTGCAGGCAACAGCGCTACTTCCATGGAAAAACATTGGCCATGTGAATGAGATGTAGGGCGAATCCAGAAATACATCCTCCAACTTCACCATCGATTTGCTTCTCCCGTACCCGTGAGAAAAAATGGTAAACCTTAATGATGGTGAGCCTCAGTGTCCGGTAGCCTACGTCAACGCAAAGAATGATGGAGGCGTTACAAGCTCAACCCTTCATGTGAGGCTCGGCCCGTTACAAGGAAGTGCGAAATATCGCTGTTTCCAAGATACGTGCTGCAAAGTTCTTTTTCGAAATGCTACTCTTCCAAGAGGCCAATACTCATCCGAAACGATACTACAGCTACGATTAATCTAAAGGCTCAACACGAAGAGGTGTACTTACCTTGAGGAGAGACGATGGCTCTGCTGTTAATTGAAACATAGAAAAAGCTCACATTTTTCCTTGTATTTTCAAGGAACTGGATAAACAATATTTCAGATAGACCTCGCCAGACACCGAACAAAGAATACTGATGCGCGGCCTAAACTTCAACTGTAAGAACGGAGACACACTCGAGTTCCTAGCATATTTGGAATCAACAATGAAACGGGCTGGCCTAACACCGGAAACCCAGATTGAATGCCGACAGAAAATCGTACCCATGATGAAAGCAAACAACATCATATTGAACACTTTGGAGAAATAAGAACGTCACGACTTAAATAAAATAAAGCAAGAAAAACAAATTGTAATTCTACCAGCGGAAATAGGTCGGATGACAGTCGTAATGAACAGAACCGAATATATTGCGAAAGCAAAACAACTTTTCCAGGACATCCTGACTTATCGGAAAATTGCATCAACTACAACAGAAAAACTAGAACGAAAAATCATAAATTCTCTGCAAAAATTAAAGACATTGGGGCGCCTCACAGAGGAAGAATACTTTCGTATGAAACCGAAAGATTCTACGAAACCCAGGTTTTACGGACTCCCGAAGATCCAAAACAAAGGTATACCACTTCGCCCAATCGTATCGCTACCAGGAGCACCCTCATACAAGCTATCCAAAGAATTGATAAAAAGACTACTATACATTACCCATGGGTCAGAACACTCAATTTATACAGTATTTCTACAGACGATCAAAGGAACCAAGATCAAAGATGAAGAAATTATGGTCTCATTCTATGTTGTCGCACTTTTTAACTCGATCAACAACATCCTAGCAAAGCAAACTGTGGCATCACTTTTGAACAAACGAATAATGACAGATGGAGGAAGACTTAACAAAGAAGACCTATTAGAATTGCTTGACTTATGCCTATCAACACAATTTACCTTCAACGGACAAGCTAACGAACAAATAAGAGGAACCCCAATGGGCTCACCCATCTCAGGACTAATCGCTGAAATCGTAATGCAAAGGCTAGAGCAGATCTCTTTACCATTGATACAACCCACCCTATGGGTACGCTACGTAGACGATACCTTCGTGATTATTAAATGATCAAGACTTAAGGAAACTTCACGATTACTTAACTATGTATTCAATGGCACACAGTTCACAATGGAAAAAGAAACAAGCGGTTAATTACCATTCATAGACGTGCAAGTTACCAGACTGACTACAGACCAATGTCTATAGAAAGCCGAGCCACACCGACCAAATCTTGAACTTCAAAAACAATCAACCAACAGCACACAAGAAAAGCTGCGTTCGGACGTTGTTTCAACGAGCTAGAACACACTGCGGCACGCTCACACTGCAAAAAGAGGAAGAACAATATCTATACAAGCTATTCCAGAAGAACTCTTAACCGAAGAACGTTATCCGTAGATGCCTGGCGACTTAATCTAGGCGAGACCAGACTGATGTTATGCAACGGGCGGCGTTACCATACGTCAAAGACATCTCGGAAATGACAGCAAAACTCCTAGGACCTCACGGTATTTTTATCGCTCACAAACCAACAGCAACCCTACGTAACGTGCTCACAAAAGTGGAACATGCAATACCCAAAGATGAAAACGCTAACGTAGTGTACAAAACAC
Organism: Atriophallophorus winterbourni; assembly: GCA_013407085.1. Taxonomy (NCBI): domain Eukaryota; kingdom Metazoa; phylum Platyhelminthes; class Trematoda; order Plagiorchiida; family Microphallidae; genus Atriophallophorus; species Atriophallophorus winterbourni. The sequence continues at coordinate 1,251 of JACCGJ010002836.1, read as the reverse complement.
AGTGCACACACTGTGACAAACACTACATCGGGCAAACCGGTCGAAAACTAAAATCTCGAATCCATGAGCAACAACTAGCCGTACGACGTCACGACACCAAGTCGCTCATATTAACGCACGTCGACAACGAAAATCACGAGATGGACTGGCATAACCTCCACATCTTGGGCCGGGCTAATAACAAAGCAGCACGAGAGTTCATCGAAGCCTGGCACTCCGGTGAACGATCTATCAACGAACGCGTGAGTTTGGACGACATCTACGCACGGATGCGACTTAGACAAGGAACCGAAAAGACAGCCAATCACATGCGATCACGTGACGAATGGTCGGCCGGCCAAACACCATTGTCAGTGCCACTTCGAACAGTCAATTTGCCAACAATCGCTAAAGATGTTGCCTAGTCTGGTAACGAAACGTCCGATGCAAAATCAACAAGCTCAGAGAACAAATTCAAGTAAGCTACACTATATTGGTCAGCCTACCATACAACAAGTCGGCAGGGCCTTATAACATCCATTTACGAATGATCAGATTGCTAGCTCCTAGATTAGCTGCGCCGACCACATAACTTTCCAAAACATCCCTCAGACAGGGCATTCTATCTTTGGACTAAAGAACATATGTTTTTGTGCCTATGCATGAAGGACGAGCATCTTCGGTGGTCAAAAATTACCGCCCGGTTTGCATAACTAGTGTACTATGTAAGATTATGGAGAGGTTGATCTGCGAATAAATTTGTAAATACCTAACACAACAGTCTCTACTGATTGCCGCACAACACGGATCCCTAAAATGTAGGTCATGTCTGACTAACTTAATGAGCTTTTCGGACGAGCTAACTAAGAGGATGAATGATAATAATGTATATTCTTGGATACACCAAGTCATGCCATGCATGATCATTTGTTTTTTATGAACAAGTACATAAAATAAAACAGTGATTTTATAAATGTTAATGACGAATATAATTACATATTTTTCGTTAGCAATCAAAATAAAAATATTCGGGTAACATGCCTACAGATGCTAGCTTGTATAAAACTTAAAAATGGATATAATTTTGAAAAAATAAATAATAAAAATTCAAAGAGATGAGTTGGTGCTCACCTTGTGTTCGCCGAGCTTGCGTAGTTGTTCTTGGACGTTTCGTCATCAGGCTAGATGACATCATCAGCAAAACTTCTTTTGAAGCGTCTTGTAGTTGGAATTCGTTGGTTATTATACCGTTTGCCTGTCTGTTCACAGTCA
>JACCGJ010002835.1:0-62822 GCA_013407085.1 Atriophallophorus winterbourni | reverse complement strand
TGACTGCGCGCATAAGAGAACATTTTGAAAACCAAAATATTTTGACCGCAGCACAACACGGTTTTCGAAGAGGTCGCTGTTGCTTATCTAACCTTCTTACAACGTTCGAGGAATGGACCAAGGCACTAGACGAAGGTGAGGCTGTACATGCTTGCTACATCGATATTTCCAAAGCTTTCGATAGAGTCAGGATACAACAAAATACAGACAAATGAACGAGGACCTGACTAAACGACTTGAAAACAAAATCAACGCAACTTTGAAGAAACTGAAATTTATGGGACAACTGAATGGAATAGAACAAACAAGAATGAAGCCAAAAGACTCAACTATACCAAGATTCTACAGATTACCCGAAATACACAAAGAGAATTACATTACGCACGACAGTTTTCTTACTAGCAGGACTGAATTACAAGTTACGGGGGAATTGCGAAGAAGTCTGTTATACCTGGTGACAGACTCGGATCAAGCCGTCAACTCTGCGGAACAATTTCGCCAAAAATTGAAGAATGTGAAGCTCGATGAAGATCAAATAATGGTTTCTTTCGACGTAACGGCGTTATTTACATCTATCGATCAAACGCTTGCAAAGCAAATCATATCAGCGTCGCTCCACAAAGAAGGAACTGACCACATCGGAAATCGATTAACACGAGATAGTCTAATGGAGTTGATCGAGCTGTCTTACAATATCATCCGAGATTTGTAATGGAACGGCGCCAGACATAATTGCAATAACAAAAATTTTGTTCCATACCTCATTGTCTGAAAATGAACTCTCGATGCCCAGCATATCTCTATTCCGGCGTGACCGTTCTTATGTGATGGCGGAGGAGTAGAACTCTACTTCAAGCAATTGTTTATCTGTAGAGTTATGAACGACCTGACCCTTGATATAACTGACACACTTTGGTGCACTCTGACTCTTACTTCAGGAGACCAATGCATTATTGGAGTGATCTATCGTTCTCCAACAGCAACTTTCGATCTAAACAATAAACTGATTAATGCTTTGCGCTATGTAACAACGCGGTACAATACTCAAATATTAATAATGGGGGATTTCAACTTTCCCCAGCTCTATAGCAGGGATAATCATCCATCGGAATCACTTAAATATGAACTTTGAGCCGTCTAGGATTACGCACCCCTTTATAACCATGTTTTTTGGGCGATCAGACCAGTCGTCTAACTTGGACTTAATACTTATATTAGATCCCACAGCTGTAGAGTGTGTCGTTTGTAAACCGCCAATCGGACGAAGCGATCACGTTGTCCTAGAATTCAAGTATGTTTGTAGCGCTAGACGCAATAGTAACGGGACAAAATGCGTCAGAATGGTGAACTACCGTGCTCTGTGTGCCGAGTTACAAAGAACTAATTTCGCGCAATTGGATTACTCCTATCCGGATAGTCATTGACGCACTCTCTTACAGCACATGAAATCTATATTGGAGGAACATTCAATGTTTGTTTTGAAGAAAACTTCTCAACGTAATAAATTTATACTACGAAGCAGGACTAAACGTGGATGAAACAAAGGGCAATAGAACGGGATCAATACAAGCTTAGCGACACAACGAAGAAGAAAAGGACATGGATGTCTGGATTCGCAGTAGGTTGAAAAACGGAATAAAATGCGAAGCCGTTTACAAAAGCGCATCTCGGCTTCTCGGCATGTTCCGGCGGATATTTGGACGTTTTCCCCCAGAGTGTTTATTTTCTCACGATGAACACATATATTAACCCGGTTCTAGACTATATCGCACAAGCCTGGACACCATGGCTCCAAAAAGAGATCTCACTTCTGGTTCGCATATATCAGAGAGCTTCTGAGCTTGCCAGTATGACTCGAAAATATGCCATTAGCCGGGAGACTCAGACGACTAGAGCTGAGGACACTTGCACAAAGGAAAATGTGAGGTGATCTCATCCTCGCATACAAAATACTTGCTACTGTTTCCCAACCCTTGGACTTTGAAATTCCAGCAACAGCCGTGGCCATGTTTGCAAGTTGAAAATATTTTTATTCGGTGCACGTGTTTGGAATTCTCTACCTGCCGATTTGGTAAGCTCAAACAGTTTATCTATATTCGAATCGAAACTTGATGATTATATGAGAGCTGATCCAAATTTTGCCCCCAAGTATTAATTAACTATCATCGTCCCATTGATTTTAATTTTATATATATATATATATATATATATATATATATATATATATATGTGTGTGTGTACATATAGTGCCACTCTTTTGTTATTGTGAAGTTAATTGCTTTTTCAACCACAAAACTTGAATGTTGAATGTTGAATGTTGATTAAGCGAGTACTACTAAATTGATGAGTATCGTTCAGTTTGATCTGAAATTGCGCGAGCATTTCTTTCATGAATGCCACCACGTGGAGCTCACGCGTCGGGCCATGAGCTGGGTTACTTCGTACAGTTATCAATATTTGGTTGATTGATTACTCTTATCGAATGGAGCTGGTTGGAATATCGTTGAAGGTCGACTAATCGGCTCCGCATAACCTGGCTCGCAATCCCAAAATTTTACCAACCTTTGACATTGGCCCTACACGGATTTCGCAGAAATCGCTCTTGTCTAACAAATTTGCTGACAAACTTAGACGATTGGACCAGGAATATAGATGCGGGGGCCGTATACATTTTTGCTACCTGGACATTTCTAAAGCTTTCGACAGAGTTGATCATAATTTACTCTTGAACAAGCTAAAGAAACACGGTATTGTTGGAAGACTATATGAATTGATAAGTGATTACCTCTGCAACAGATACATTATGTAGACGGCCTATTATCGAAGAAAATCGATGTCACTAGCGGTGTTCCAAAAGGATCAGTGCCTGGACCTTAACTGGTCCTAGTCTATATGAGCGATAAATCAATACTAAATTTCAGTAAGATGGTATGGTTTGCTGACGATATAAAAGTATGGAGGCGAATCAGCATAGCTGACGATTGTATTTTGCTGCAAAACGATTTGTATGCTTTGTACACCTGGTCATCCGAAAATGAACTGTCATTGAACATGTTGTTCAGAAGGTGTTCGCCGAGCTTGTAAAGTTGTTGTCGGACGTTTCGTCATCAAGCTGGATGACATCATCAGCAGAACTTCTTTCGAAGTGACTTACAATTGGCATTCATTAGTTTTTATAAGGTCCGTCTGTCCGTTCGCCATCAATCCCGTTGGATTGTGGAATTCATGTGTTGCATTTTTGTCCATCGAGTTTTCATTGCTCCATAGGCCTTCAAATCGGTCGTGCATACAATTAATTTCTCCGAGGGTAAAATGCATCAAATATTTTCGGATCAACTGAGGTCAAATTTGGACGTGCACTTTCGAACGAAGTACGAGATACCGGGACTTGTAGTGAAACGTTTGACCCAAAAACTATTGCTAGTAAACTTGATCGTATGTCAATCAATTAAGACGGACAAAAATAATCGTTCAGTCGACAAATTGTAACTCGATGTCGGGACATGTTTATCATTTTTTAAATTTGTGGTGACATTATTACGAATAAAGTCAATTTCTTCTTCTTCTTTTACTTCTTCTTCTTCTAGGTTGTAGCCAATTGGAGGTGCTGGTTGATTGATTTCGTTGTTGAGTGCCAAGCTTCAATGAACTCTCGCGCTCGTCGGTTTTTTTCTTTGGCTAAAATCTTCGCGTTGTCCCAATCGAATTGGTGTCCGAATTGATCAACATGTATAGAAATCAATGACCTTGGGTCCTGCCTTCGTACAGCTAACGGGTGTTCGTGTAGTCTTGTGCTTAGCTTGCGTCCAGTTTGTCCGATGTAGTTCTTCTCGCAATCTCTGCACGTAATCTTGTAGACAATATTCGATTGTTCTTATTTTGCAACTTTGTCTTTTATATTGTTGAAGTGGTTGCGTAATGTTGACACGGGTTTGTGCGCGACCTCTATTCCAAATGGCCGAAGGACCCGAGCTGCGATTTCTGACATATTCTGCACATACGGAAGAGCGCGTCTAATTCTGTTTTCATCATCGTTTCTTTGTTGCGTACGGTTGAACTTGTGGCGTAGTACGAAGCTTCTTGGGTAGCCGTTCATCTCTAACACTTTGAACAGGTATTCTTCTTCTTGTCTTCTCAGTTCCGGCGTGCTGCAATGTGTTGCTGCTCTTTTGAATAGAGTTCTAAAGCAGCTGCGTTTATGGGTGGTTGGATGCCTGCTGTGAAAGTTCAAGATTTGATCTGTGTGCTTATTCTTCCTGTAGACACTGGTTTCCCAATTTCCTTCGCTTGTTCGTCTCGCTTGTTCGTCTCGCTTGAACGTCCAGAAATGCGAGGCAGCCGTCAGCTTCAGTTTCTCTGGTAAATTGGATTCCTCTGAATACACAGTTCAGTAGTCGATGTGATTCGTCCAGTTCAGTTCTTTTCATGATGACAAATGTGTCGTCCACATAGCGGATCAATAACTTTGGCCGTATTATTGGTAGAGCGATCTGTTCCAAACGTTGCATGACTGCTTCGGCAATTAGGCTGGAAATCGGTGATCCCATTGGTGTTCCTCGAATCTGCTCGTAAATTTCGCCATTGAACTTGAAGTGTGTTTAAAGGCACAGCTCAATCAATTACATCAAACTATCTTGTGTTAATCGATTTCCGTTGTTGTCAGTTCCCTTTTCATGCAGCAACGCTGATATGATTTGCTTTCCGAGTGTTTGATCGATTGATGTGTCATTGAACATGCAAAAGTCGAAGATCATTCAGATCGATCGTGACCTTGGCTTTTCCTAACAATAGAAGCTCGGCGACCTGAACCTGGAATACACCTTGTAAGAAAAATACCTGGGTGTCTGGATTTGCGGTAGTTTGAAAAATGGTCTACAATTCAAAGCCGTTTACAAAAGCGCGTCCCGGCTGCTCGGCCTGTTACGTCGAATATTTCAACATTTTCCCCGTGGTGTTTTACTCCCATGATGAACACATATATACACATCCGGTTTTAGACTATACGGCATAAGCCTGGACACCATGGCTCCAAAAATATATTTTATTTCGGGATAGCATATATCAGAGAGCTTGTAAGCTTGCCAGTAGGACTCGAAAATATGCCCTTCCCCCTGGCGACTCAGACGGCTGGAGCTGATGAAGGATAATGCGAGGTGATCTCATTCTCGCATACAAAATACTTGCTACTGTTTTCCACCCCCCGGACGTATTATTACAAGTTCGAACTTACAGCAACACCCGTGGCCATGGTTGCAATTTGGACAGTCGAAAAATGACTAATGAGATGTATTTAGCAGCACTTTTTCTCGTTCGAAAGGTTATTCGTGCAACTTGATTGGTTTCAGTCGCATGCGAGTCCTAATTCTACTGTCCTTACCTGATGAGTTCAAGCAGCACGTTAGTGGTTGTGGGGTTTGTGTGTGATGGAAATGCATGCAAATGAGTTCTTGATTGGTTCTGTTATTCGATTTGGTTTTTGGTTGCATTATTCACTCTCTCGACACGTTCTACACAATAAACATCGTTCAACACAAAATGATAAGCCAGTCACAAATGTTGTAATGTAGGGGTCGCGAGGTGTAATTTCAAAACGTACAATTTAAGAAATAATATCATATGCAAGGCTCGATCCTCGGCACAAAACAAGAACATGAAATGCCGGAAAGACCAACCACAACAACAATCATAAACCTGCAGGAAATCGGGTTTTTTTTAACAGAATCGTAGGAGAAAGTTTCGAAATAACAGATAGGGAACAACAACGACCTAGATTGAACGTTATACAATTCTTCAAAGCTGGTCAATCGCTCCCAACGTGGAAAAATGTTTGAACAGAACCCGTTGACACAAAATGCAGGGCAACTCAGAACAAAGTGACAACCTAAAAAGACATGTTGTGCAAAATATTTTGTAATTCAAAGTAATTCAAAGTTTTAATAGACAATAAAGCAAATACTTTACAGTAATCACAGATTAAAAATATAGGGAATGCATAAAAACAACACAAATGTTTTATCAATATGGAAAGTCAGCTTGTGTATTCAGGTGCGAGGTTGGATTTGGTCAGGCTTGATGCGCAAATGATATGTGGGGGGCAGAGAGTTACATATGAAGCAAACTCGGACAGCAAAGAAAAACATTCAAAAATTTGATCTGGAGTGTGGAATAATTAACTTGTATCCCTGCGATCTGCTACCACGTGCTTCTTTCTGTATGCAGAATGTTGAACAGCAGGATCAAGTCACCCCTGAGACGACGGTAAGAAAAGTCCCCTCTCCTCTCCTAGTATGGCCTGTTTTGTAGCGCGGTGGTATACGCGTTGCAGCAAGGCCATGTCCTTTTGTAACCATGGGACCATGCTTGAACAGCGTACTCCATTGTTGGTCTGATATAGGTGTTAATTATCCGTGGGAGTATCTGCTTTGTGAAACTAACGAAGATGCTTCTGAGCAATGCAAAGCTTTGGCAGGACTTTTTGTATACAACAGAACACTGCAGTGAAGACTTCAAGTTACTGCTAATCCACACAACCAGGTCTTTCTCTCCCGTAACCCATGAAAGTGGCAGAGATTCCAGAGTTTATGTGAATTCGAATGATTTACCGACGTTTAACATTTTACATTTTTGGATGAGATTCGCGTGTCAGATATAAGCACGCGTTTTGTGCTTTGTCGTTTACGTACCAAGCGCTGGATCGACTGACTTTTCTTGTCTTGTGAGATTCGAACCCCATTGCAGGTTAAAGCATCGACTCCAAGGAGTGAATCATGACATCATTGAACCAGAAATTTGGTGTTAACGTCGCTCCAGGAGAGACAAAAATCTAACTATCTTTCGGACCAAGATTAAATTAACATTATTGTCACCATTTTTAATTAAAAGCAGTTCAAGTATATTCTCTAAAAGCATTAGGTAACAGGTTTTGAGTTCTAACTCACCTCGAACGTAGTGTTCATCAACATTGTCACAAGGAAAATAGCTGTTATATCTGTGATTTGCTACTAGTGGCCCAGCTTTTGGGTTCGACAGAACACAACCGTAACTGAATTGACCGAATGCAATGAATAACACAAAGTCTGTAATGTGAACGGTTCAAGGTAATTCAACGTTTTTGATGGTCTAAAAAGCAACAAGCTTAACAACAACCATAGGATGGTCAAAATTGAAATTTAAGTGTATAAACAATATAAGAACATAGATTAAACAGTATATAAGGGTTCTGAAAACGAATAATGCAATAAAAATTCGTCTAATTTCGTTTTAAAGTCATGCAAGCTAGTGGCGTGAGCAACGGTTGAAGGTAAACTGTTCCAAGTAAAACAGACACGGACAGAGTAAAAATACCTTCTACAGTTCAGGCGGGAATGGGGTACGACCAGCACATATTCTTGGTCCGATAATTCCTCGTATCCCTTCGCGTGAATGAATCCTGTAAGGGATGGTTCGGGGTATGGAATGTTTTGTAAATTAAGATAAGGTCTCCTCTGATTCGTCGATAGGGAAAATCAAACAGATTCGGTTGAGCTATCCTTTCTTTATATGGTTTGTTTCGGATGCTGAGAACTAGTTTTGTTGAGCGGTGATAGATTCGCTTCATAAGTTCCACATCCCTCTTGAGCCACGGAGACCATGACTGCACGCCGTATTCCATGATTGGTCTGAAGTATGTATTCATGATCCTTGGGAATATCTTGGGCGAAAATTTCCCAAATACCCGTTTGAGTAGATTTAGAACACGTGTTGCTTTTTTAAAGACACTGTTAGTTTGAAGTGAGGTTTTTAAACTGGAGCATATCTAGACCGCACGCATTCGAGCAAGTCTGTTGATATCATCTGCCTGATACTCTTCTATACAGTGAACGATAATCACATTATGTTCATACGATCGATATTTATAGATGCTTGATAGATGGTTCGTTCACTGTCTATACTAAAATAACACAGTAGTTTGACGAGCACCGTTTAACTAGTGCTTCTGTTCAGCATAAAATAATATTATACAGTAATGAGTGTAGTTCGATCTTAAAACAGCGTGCGTAACTAGAGGTGAAACATGAGCAAGGTTGGCAATGAATAAAGTTGTGAATAATTTAAAAAATGTGTTACTCACGAGTAATGATTGAAACAATTAAAGACATCATGGTATTTAGAACCGCAGATTATAGCTAATCCATCCACTGCCTTTGAGATTATTAGTCTATGTTCACCAGGTTCAATCTGCCTAATTCCATTTTTTTTACCTTGGCTATGATGATGAGAAATCGCATGTTAAAATTGTCTTCCACAGTCAAAAATCAATTTATACCAACGTGTTTTCATACTGTATGCGACTCGGCATATGCAGCTTTTTATCGATTATCAATTTTCTGAAGCCGATTCGAGTGGGGTTGTCTTGTTGAACTCGGCTGTGAAGGTTTTTGCAAATCACGAGTGACGTCTATCCTAGGCTTAGCAGACAATTTGTGTGAGGAAATACCAATACCACTACACAGTTTCTTTGTGGAACGTTTTTGAGGACTGTTGCGAGGTTGTGATAAAAAGCGTCTTTTTCAGCCGGCGTCGCAGAGAGCGTCGGTGCATAAACGTTGACTAACGTAATGGTACCAGTAATGCACTTTGGGTTTAGATTCCAAATCCGTTCGCTCCCGCTGCTGCTCGGTTCTGCTGCTTTTAGTAGGCTGTTACGCACGGCAAACCCAACTCAATGCAGTCAAGGCTCATCGGAACCCCTTGCTTTCCAAAAATTTGTAATCTCTCTCTGCTAGTATACCAGTGTCTGGTAATCGCGTCTCTTGCAGGGCAGCACGTCGACATTCAGTCTCTTCAGCTCATTGTTAATCACAGCTGATTTTCTCACGCCTCTGATATTCGAGACGTCGTCATGGAATCCTGGAAGCATGGACCGGACGGAAAACTAAAGTCTTGTTGTCGGCTGATTCTTATTCCCAATGCACTTAATGAGGATAGCAGACCGTGGCCAGACGGCACCTTATTGACTGGGGGTTTCCAGCTTAAAGCGAGCGGTAACCGTCCGATGAGACATAAAAGTCTCTCCCGCCGTCGGAAGCAGCCCAAGACGCTGAGCTCTACGCCAGTCGAGCCATAGCTTTTATCCGGTATCTGCTTCTTCTCGTATTATAATTATTAGAAGCGGAATGGAGTGTCCTCTCCATTGGTGCGTTAAGATGAACGCCAGGCAGATTATTATGAATAACTAGCTGTATCCCATGCAGAAAGTGCTCCCTCTCCACGGCACAAACCAAACCAAAGGAACAGCTAGGCTGATACGTTTGGACAACGATGCCGTCGCAGGCATTGGCAGGACGAAATTGAATACATTCTTGAGTTGTGCCGGAGTATGATGTTATGTATGTCAGTTTCAAAGTGATTCAAAGTGATTCAAAGTTGTAATGGTCTAAAAAGCATTTAGCTTAACAATAACCATAGGATGGAGTTATGAGGTATATACAATAAAAAGAAGAACAGGAAAACTCATGTAGTGTAAATCGTATCAAAGTTTGGGTTGAAAGTTAGTTATTAATACTCATCGCTAATGCACCTCCACAATTGGTTTAACCCAGTCGTGTCTACATTATCCAACGCTGGCATACAAGCGCAACTTATTTTCCATTCTTCCACTGCCTCAAGACTCGCGACTACTCATCGTACTATTCCTACCTGACGAGTTCAAACGATAAAAAACCGGTCGTTGAGTGTTTGTATGATGGAAATGCATACAAATAAGGAATTTTTATTATTTTGTTAAGACAAGAAGGATTTAAATCCTCTTCTGATGCATCGCTACCTACCTCTACATAGCACGACAGGACTCACTTTAGGATTTATTCCATCTCTTATGTTACATCCTTTATGAGATGAGTGGAAGCACACTTCTTACAAACTCTATCACCTAATCTACATTGATAACATTTGTTCTGAATGTTGGATGGTCTGTCATATTTCTTGAATCGCTTCATGCAAGTGCCAGAGATAGTGATGGATTTATTTCTTGGCGATCTCCGAAGACGTCCGATTTATTACTCGTAATGTACAAAACTATTCATTGAGTGATCCTGTTTTGGACTAAAAGCGAACTACGAAATGCAACAAGCTACCATCTACAGGTCACATTTGTTTCAATCGCATTTCAGCAAGGTTACTGAGACTACAAAGCCCAAAAAATGTCTCCAGTTTCCTCAACAAAAAGCTGCATGATAGGGTACTAGGATATCGTTAATATTATCCTAAATGTTGCTAGGTATGGCGGGCATCCGGAATTAATCACATTGCGCAAAGAATTCGAGGTTTGTCATTCTGGACGGTGTCTATCTGAAACGAGATCTTGGCACCAGGAGCAAGCACACAGGGTATTTGAACCTAGATTAATCCTGGTTGGCGTAAATCTCGGGGTGGCCAAGCCGTCACATGGCATAAGCAGTTAAAAACCCTTACTAGTAACCTTTCCAAAGTCGGCGCAGCGCGTCTTCCACACTGGTGTCCCCGCGATCAGATATCGCAATGGTTAGTTACGCTTCAGGATATGTCCCGAAACCGTGTTCAATGGCGGTCTTGTACTAAGCATATTCTTGGAGTGTTTGCTTAACCTTGTATGCTGTCAAGCGGAGTGACGAGAAAAGCTTATTATGATGCATGGCAGTGAAAGCCGCAAGAAAGCTGTCGTTCTGATGTCTCTATACTCATTCACGAAACTTGTTTGAATGCATGTTCCATTCGATGTGTAGGCACCTCTTCCCAGTTTGTTTGTGCTTACTCTTCTATAGAAGCCGTAGAAATTTGAGTCCCACCCTTCCCCATCCTTTTGGATTTTACTTTTTCATGGTTTTATGGCAGTTAAACATTCGGTACGTGCTACCGGTGCAATGCTGTCTTTGATGACGATGATGAATCGGATTGCTAGACAGAAGTTATATCCACTGTACCAACGCGGCGAGGGTACATTTAGTAGCTGAAATTTCCTCATACTTTTAAACATAGCGCTAGCTCTATCAATGAATTCGGTTGTATTTCAGAAAGCAGCTCTATAAAATGTTTAATGTTGAAGTGGACCATTGGCATTTCATTTTCTATGCGAAAAAGCAACTCCAATCAGCAATGCGTTGGTCTTCAGCTGACCACCCAATCAGCCGTGGATTTATCGATTTTTCATTCATATTCGTAGCAGATCGATATCACACTTAGGTAGTCTATCGTTTCAATACGATGTCATCTGTGCATTAGAATCACACTAAGGATTCCACCAACATAGCCATGATGTCAGCCCCAAGGATGCGACCCAAAGAAGGACCGATAAAGGCCACATTCGGAGAATCGATTCGAAATCTTGCCAAGTCATACTATCCATACATTTATTCCGACAGTCGGAATATATCGAAGCCGGTGGTTGACCTACAAGCTGCTTTTGAGATCTGCTACGAGTCGTTGGAAGAATATGATCGTATTTCAGCGGAAATGTCCAGTTTGAGCTATTCCATCTACGGTTTGGAACAAGCGTTATACCGCGCCTTGACGGAGCTATCGATCATACGTGAAGAAGTCAGCGACTTGATGAACGCTTTGCGTACAAGTGAGAAATTCAACCTCCGATTGCTCGATCAGCTCACCATGATCGATGACAACATACAAAATGGCGTCGAATCCGGAAAGTCCGTGTTGGCGAACAATCGGACACCTGCCACGGGAATTGGCGTGTCTCCAGACAATTACATGATTCCGAGGGCAACGCGTGAGATCCTGGAGAGTATAATTGATCAAGGTAAACCAGGCGCTTACAGCACTGGTGGTACAGATAACTTGTTGAAAGAAAAATTAAACCCAGACACAGCAAGAATGAATTGGTTGATACACATCCAACGAGACCTAGCACATCGCCATGCAGAGTTCAGTTTTCTAGTGGTCAGTCTTTGGTCCGAGCAAGTCCGTGACAACTTCCACTTGTCTAATCGAAGGAATGCTTGCTTCCCCGGGGGACCCAAGACATCGTACGATAAGCGAAGACGTGCCTCGGGAGATGAAGACACCATGCTCCGAATGGCAAGTTCCGCCAAAATAGAGGAACTTCCCACGGTGGTACAAACTATTCAAGGCAGAGTTTTTGAAATCGGTGGATTGATTGTGGACGAACTGAACCGATTACGTATGGCGTTCGAAGAGACCAAAATGCAACATCGAAATTTATCCATGGAACTGAACGAACGTCGACGGCAGTTGATTGACAGTCTACTGGCTACACACAGTGCTGTACAAACGCTGTTGGATTTAGATGAGAGAAATGATGCCTTGGTCGGTAAACTGGTGAAAACGAGGCCCTTGTTCGCGGATTTGTATCGCATTGTGCAGAATGAAAACGTTCCTGATGATGTGAGAAATTCCGTGCCGATTCAAACGTTGGCCGACATATTGGGTCCACAGAATTGGAAGACCTTAGTGGATCAGTTAGCCAGTCTGCGCGTAAACGCACAGGATGAGATGACAGAAGCGGATTAGATTGTGTGGGTGTGTGAATTTAGTTGCATCGAAAGACCATTCTGAATTATTTTTGTAGAAACACGTGGAACAAAATGCACAATGGTGATTTAAAACTGTATTCGTATATTCAGAGGCTGGTGGGTATACAAACATCATCATCATCAAGCATGGGTTCGGAGTCAGACAAAAATGCGAAGGAACAGGAGTAGAATATGCAGATATGCACACACGCACAATAAACTTTTTTTAAAAGTTTAACGTATGTTACTTTGCACTAATTTCAAAACGGCATAATTTATGGTACACTCAATAATATGCATTCAACAACTACATTAGGCAAAGCGTTACATCAAATGTTCTTTAATAAGTCGACGTCCTGCAAAAGAACAACTGCACTTAGAGGGTGCAAAACGCATTTCAAATGCCGGTGCAATACTAGATAGCTTGTTCAGCATCGCCTGTGCATCTGTGTACGAGTCGAAGAGCAGAACTATATCATCAGCATAGTCGAAGTCGAGAAACTTGCCACCTGGTATAAAGTGAGCACCGAAAGCTGGTGCTTCTTCGATAAATAATTCCATGATAGCATCCATTACAAAACTGATCAGAAAAGGAGAAATCAGACATCCTTGTGGGATGCCACTTGTGATGAGAAAATTTCGGCGAAAGGTCATTGTAAACCCTGATGCATCCAGATGTATGAGCATAAAGTGCTAGCAGTATGTTAACATAATTTTGCAAAACCCCTTTGTACAGAAAGGTGTTAAAAAGACATTTCGATTGACTGAATCAAATATCCCTTTGAGATTTAAAAAGATGGTTATTTTTGGCTGCCGACAAGTGTACCGCAGTTCTAAGATCCGTCGAAGAGTAAACATGTGGTCGACAAAGACTCTGTCATGCCTGAAGCCAGCTTGTTGCCCTCAGATCTGTAATTCCTTATGCTTTGTTAATCTTCAAAGGCATATCGACGCTAATAATCTCGTCATGAACGAAGTGAGACTTATCCCACGATGATTAGAACAAGAGCTTCGGGAGGCCATTTTGCATATGCTACATTAGTGTCAACAAATTCCCCAGCATGTAAGGCTTCCAGTTGAATGGATTAGTTATACCACACGCGGGCAAGAGAATGTTTCAACGAAAAATAGTGAGCATCTTCATTCCAGTTCCCGGCTTCTTTAGAATTCCGTCACGAAGCTCAACAGCAAATATAGGTTTAAACCTATCATCGTCCTAGGCCGAGTTTGTAGAGTAAAGTGTGTTGACCTCCTTCGGTCGATGTCGACCATGGATGTACATCACCATCGCATGAATTTTAATGTTCTACAGCTTTTCAAATGACTAAACAGTCTGATTGGAAGGAAAAATCTCTCCTGCAGCGCTTGCTCCTCCCCATCTTACAGACGACGCTTTACACAATGCTTCGAATGTGAGCGATCAAGAGCAAGTTCTTTCCAACTCGTGGGGTCAATGCCAGGATCTTTCATATCCCTTTTGCAAACATCTTTGTACCGCAAGTACGGTCTGCCCAATGGTCGACTTCCTAATTGCAACTCACCATAGTGTAGATCTTTCGTAATACAACCATTTTCCATTCTGTAGACATGACCGAGCGAACGCAGGCGGCGCTGTCGCTTTAGATTGAACATCCTCTGTAGACCAGCTTGTGAACGCACTTCAGCATTAGTCACTCTGTCCATCCACAATATGTTCAAGATACGACGGATGCTTCGTAGATGGAAAGCATTCAGGTTCCGTTCGTGTCTTGTCTGGGTAGTCCTGGTTTCACTGCCGTACAGTAACGCATTTAGTACGCACGCGCTATATACCATCATCTTTGTCTTTACAGTGAGCTTTCGGTTACCCCTAACACGAGAGTTCAACCGGAACAAAATGACATCTGCTCTGTCAATCCTCTTATCAATCTCTGTGTCTAGCGAGAGGTTATTCGCAATGGTTTAACCAAGTGTAGAGTAACAAGTGGTAATTAGCGTTACCTTATGACTAATGTTAAGATTATTGTCGGTCTCACCCGGACGATTTCAACTTGACTAAACAGTCCGATTCGGGAAAAACAATCTCTTCCGCAGCGCTCCCAGCATACATGGTCGGTTGGCAGTAATTGCAGGCATATGGCGTCACCTACGTTCAATAGCCGAAAGCAGAATCTGCTCTTCTCTAACTTGGTAATGACGCTTTACACAGTGTATCTGAAGTAAGCTATCAAGTTCGCATTCTTTCTAAGATTTCACTATTAACATTTCTTTCAAAACTCAGAAAGATTTATGGTAGAAAAAAGCAGTAAGCTCAACAATAATCATAGGATGACGAGGAATATGGAGTAAACTTACAAAATCTCTCAAAAATCAATAGGGATAGTCACATACCGCATGGTTCGTCATATGCTCATCCAGTTTAGAAGCGAAAACCGCAAAACCATGGCTTCCAAGGATAACATCGTTGATTCAAAGCCCACTGAACCTAATCTTACTGTCTCCACCTGATGACGGCAAACAGCCAGAAACTGGTAGTGGTGTGTAAGTGCAAAGGATTCGATCAACACAATACTTTGGTCATCCATCAGGAATCACTAGGTGATTCTGTGTTTGAAAACCGTGGTTCGGTGTACACACCCTATGTAACAGTGGCATTCAAGTATAACTTTGTTTACCACTTATCCACTGTTTCAAGGATCACTGAACCTGATCATTCTGTCTCCATCCGAAAACGGCAAACAGCCAAAAACTGTTTGTGGAGTGTCAGTGATGGAAATATGAGCACTACGATGTATTGGTCGTTTATAAGCGTTTTGAGCGCTTGACCAGAAATCACTTTGTGATTATGTATTAAACACCATGGTTCTTTGTAAGAAGCCTACATGACAGCGGCATTCAAGTAATCTTAGTTTACCACTTTACCACTGTTACAAGCCTCATCTTAATGTCACCACCTGATGACGGCAGACATCCGGAACCCGGTTGAGGAGTGTAAGTGCTGGAGATGTGAGCACCGCAATAGAATGACTAAGTAGAATTTCAATCACCGCATCTGTTTTTTCCCTCACCGTGAAGCAGTTTATTTAAGTCAGGTTAAAAGTCAGGTAAGCATGACCGGGATCTGTGGTCGGTTTATCCAATACAGTTTATATGGATATCAATCTGATACTTCAGAACACTGTCGAGGTCAATCTTGTTCACTTCTGTACAAAGTGCATAAACCACGGAGATAAGTTTAATTTCAATTTTTGACGAATGTAGTTAACTACTAAGTGTACGATGAAAGACTTGCTGAGCGATTGGAGAATGCTTTCAAGGAGAACACAGTAAAACAACTCCACCAAATTCAACTTCTGAAAACTGGAATCACTTGAAAACTGCCCACGCTGAGTCGCGATTTCCATTTATGTGCTATTGAAAACGCGAACGCGCGATAGGTTTGAAATCAAAGCCTCTGTGATGACTGCTATCCTGTACGTGAAACGGGGAGTGATGTTTGACGTTCAAACGAATATCTTGACTTAATCCCTTGAGTTCCTGGAGGAACATAGGGCCTCGGCAACTTGTCTCCAGTTTGGTCTGTCCATAGCAGCCAGTTTGATGTCGTTCCAGTTAAGTCTACACTTGCGGATTTCCTCTTCACATGAGCGCTTCCAAGATAGCCTTCGGCGTCTGACCCGTCTCTTTCCGATTGGGTTCCATTCCAGAGCATGACGCGTGATGTCATCATAAGGTTTCCGCAAGGTGTGCCCAACCCATCTCCACTTTCTTCTACTGATCTTCCACAGGTCTTGATTCCTCATCTTTTCTGGCCATTTTACCCCAATAATTCGACGAAGGCATATGAAGCAAAGTATGCTATTCTATCGGTCTTTCTCTAAAGACGTTGGGGGTCACGTGATATCAAGCAGACATTATCAGCGTATTCCAGATCCACCAAATGCTCGGATTCCTTCCAATCGATACAATTCCTCTTAGCTTTTACTGTCTGTTTCATTATCCAGTCTATTACCAACAGAAAAATCATTGGGACAACAGACATCCCTGGCGGACGCCAGTCTCAACTGCAAATGGATCGGTAAGTCTTCCGTTGTGAATTACCTGACATGAGGCACCTTCATACAGCTGCTTTATGAGGTCCACGTACAGCGGTGGGACCCCATAGTGTGGCAATAGCTTCCATATGAATTCGCGGTCAACACTGTCGAAGGCTTTCTCAAAATCTATGAAGTTGAGGCAAAGAGGCGATTGCCATTCAATGCTTTGTTCGATTATAATGCGGAGGGTCGCAATTTGGTCGATACCAGACTTTTGTTTGCTGAATCCCGATTGCTCTGGCCGTAGCACTTGATCGATAGCGTCGCGCAAACGCAGAAGGATGATGCGTGTAAGCACTTTACTAGGGACTGAGAGCAGCATGATACCTCGCCAGTTTTTGCATAGCCTTAGATCCCCTTTCTTTGGAAGTTTGACCAAATGACCTCTCTTCCAGTCATTTGGGATCCGTCTTCCTGACCAGATTTTCTGCAGCAGAGGGAGTAACATATCAGCCGAGGTGTCCAAATCAGCATTCAGAGCTTCTGGTGGAATCCCATCTGGACCTGGTGCTTTGCCATTCTTCAGCGATTTTAAGGCAAAAAGGATCTCATTTCGACCGGGGGGATCGGTGTTTACGTCTAGCAAATTTGCTGCAGGTGGGATGTCAGTGACTGAAGTAGGTGCTGGTCGATTTAGGAGTTCCTTGAAGTGCTCCATCCATCGCTTTCTTTGCACCGATTCCTGACTGATAAGGTTACCTTCACCGTCCTTTATTATTTTGCCGTAAGGTATTTTCCTTCCTGATAAGGTTCTGGTAATGTTGTAGACGGTGTTCAGGTCTCTCTTTTCTGCTGCATTTTCCGCCTCCGTTGCCAGCATTTCATAGAACCGCCTCTTGTCACTTCTGGCACTTCGTTTCACGTCTTTATTTAGGGAGCCGTATTGTTCGATCAGTTGGTTTTTCTGCTTGGTGTCCTTACACCGGAGGATCTGTTGTTTCAACTGCCTTCTCGAGTTGATCAGTGTCCAAGTCTCACTCGAGATCCACTCTTTGTCTTTCTTTACCCGTCTGCCAATTACGTGCTTACAAGTGTCTTGCCAACAGTCTTTCAGAGCGGTCCAGTGTTCATTTTTGGGAGCTCAGGGGTTAAGTTGTTGAGCGATTCGAATCTGTTTTTCAGTGAGATTGAGAAAATCTCTCTTGTACGCTCTTCCCTCAGTTTCTGCGTGTGGTACTTTACACTAGGCCTACTGCCGGTAAACAGCACACCAGGCTGGAATCCAGAACGCACTTCTTTAGCATCAGTGTAGTGCACGCGTGGAACTCACTCCCCGCAGAACTAGTCTCGTCAGCTCCGTAAGAATCTACCCTGGTAGTGGCGGGTGATTTTTAAGCACATCATCGAATGAATCTGGCTACTCGTTTCGACCTGGTCGACTATCGCCCTGTGATACTGATACTACTCTGTTGGGGGGTAATTTTAAGGCGGTGACCGCGGTTTTATTTGGATGAGAAAGGCAATATTAATTTGCGAGGATGAAGCAGTTCTGTCGGGATTTGGTACGCTAAGATGAGGTCTCTGACGGTACGGTAATGCACTGATCCTCATAGCATTTTAATTTTAAAACACTGACAAGCTTCGAGGCTCTATGTTGGGGCGATTCTACGAGATTAATTTGTCCTTACGATGCCAATGCGTCTATGTTTGAACTGCATACTCTCGATACGGTCGAACATATGCTTTGAGAAAATAAGGGAAGATTGTTATACCAAACGGGTTGAAAACCCACCGAGGCAACCTATTTCGATTATCTATAGTGACCGCATGAATTGTTCGAGCAGATCATTCCAATACAAGACGCGTCAAAACAGAGGTCTTTTCTCACAGCTCGTCGACTGGAGCTGCTTGTGACCGGGAGCATAAGTATGGGCACAGGCTTGATGTTCAGTAATGTTCATCCACATAGTATGTATGCTCTCGCGTCAAGTATGTGCGATGGGGTCACTCATTGAAACTGACAACGCAATATACGAGAACGTTAGTTCTGACCATTTGGATGGCCGTAACTGAAAACCCTGATGCATTTTGAGGTTTCAATCGGAGCACATCGAGAACGCCCCTTTCAGCGGAGGAGATCGATACTCAGTCAGTTTTCCTCGTACGACCTAATCAATTGACCCCGGGTCACACGGTTAGCTAGGCGCTAGACACATTCAGGCTTGGTAATATACTTCCAGATAAAGTGAAAAATGTTGAACGCAATACTCGAGACGTGGTCTCATAACTGCTTTGTATAATGGTATTAAAACTTACGAAGACATGCAGCATAAAACGGATCAAATGCGAAAAAACGCACTTTGTAGTATGCTTGTTGATTTACGTTATTGTACCTCATTAAACTCCATCTGTTTTTCAGCCTGTATTCTTGTTTCAAGTTCTTCTTACTAGTTGCCTGATCGCTTGAGCTCACCACAAATTATCGAAGTTGTTATCAATATCAATAGATCATTTCTTGAGATCAGATAGATTCGACACTAACCCGAACACACCAGAAAGCTCACGTCATTAGACTCACTGCTACAACATAGAATCTCATTGCTGATATTGCGGAGCATTTGGGTTGGAGTAGTGCCCCAGTTGAGCATAAGTGGTCCAGACTAAAGACCGCTATTTAGACTGCGGTATTAGAAAACCTCTCGCCACCGGCAAAATTGACAACCATTGAATGTGAAACGTTATCTCAAAACTGCTCTAATGCATACGAATTTCTTTCCATTATTATGACTACTTGATTGGTTCCCGGTATATTCCAATCTTTGGCTATTTTGCTTTAATCACCATCTGCCCAGTAATGAGGTACCACGCTGCAGGTATTTTTGATTTTATTTCATTTTTGATTAAGCCACTTGCGCCCAATTATTTGCACAAAGCTGCCCATGTGATATGACTTCACTCACTGGGTTGAGTGCTAGGCTGTGCAATGGTTTTCCAGATTTCGTCGCTATGCGTCCCATATCTGGTTATGACGAAATTAGGAACCTTAATTTCTAATAATATGCGCTTGCGGTAAGATTTGGACCTACCGATTGCAAAGCGCATTAATTGACCGCTGTACCATCGTGTTCAGGTTTAGTCGAGGTAAATTTCTTCTGATAACATCAGCGGGCATAATCTTCACGGGAAGTACTTTAAGAACCTGTGATTTGTTCATATTTTTAATGCACTGATTTATTCACCACCAAAGCGTATCAATCTCACATACTTTCATTTTTCCTACTCAATTGTTGCATTACAAGTCAGGTTTTGATTAGCGTAAACATTTGCCTAATGTTTTCTATCACCACGGCGTTTTTGACCTTTTCATTAGGTTCAGTTTTTCAATTTCACAACAATTTCTTTTTAACAAGTTTCAGCAATACTAGCACTGCCGCGCTTCGGTATCAGTATACGTAACCAACCTGCTGTACCTTGCATCTCTATCTGTCCAACATTACGAATAGAGAGCTAGTCTATCTTCACCATTGATGCATCAGTATGCATGAACTGGCTCTTTTTGAAGATGACCTCTTCTGCTTTCCCGAAGACACTGTCACCGATTCAAACGATGAAACATTCGTGCCCAAGCACGCAGGCACGATGGTACTGAAATTTTCACTTTTTACTTAAGGATTTTTTGCGGTGTTCCACAGAGGAGGATTTCAAATCTGCATGTGACTGGCTATACTTGAATCGGGAATATGATTTGTGCTTACAAACGGCATCGCGATTACTTGGTAAGAAGCCTCCAGTTCACTCATTCTTATTTTTCACCAGAATCAAAGTCTTGTAATTTCGTGCTCAAGTGTTATAGTGAATTTTCTATCAAATGTTCACTAAAACTTGGACGCCTTGATGCTATTCCGCGATTCATTAAGGATCACGTGAGTATTGTCACTTGTAACATATGGTATGCAAGCACAAGCCTGATCCAGGCAAAGCGCCGCACAGCCAAAGACTGCACGTAACATAACTCATCTAACCATTCACTGAACCCGTTAGGCTCGTGCATTTCTATCAGTACCACAGAGGTAATTTACTTGCACCCACTTCGAATATCCGCTTCACCTGATCATCAGATTTATAGTCAGTATTACGACACGGCTCTTTCTATATGACTTGCCTTATTGCTGTTCTCTCTCCATTTTTCCTTATACCTCCTTGTCAATCGCTTTTCTGCATTACTTATATGTTGCTCAGGAAATCCCGTGCTAAATTGATCGTCACCGATAGTGAGCTGAATTCAAAAGCACGCTTCACCAGCACCCCCATTATCGTTTATAAATCTGACAGTATCTCATTTCACGTGGACTGCGGTATTTTGCCTTGCTCCAAGTTTGCGATTTTATTTTCCTGTGTTCGCCACGTAAAACTTATAATAATGTTGAAAACGTAACCGAAAGCACTCGAGGTCATTAATTTTCATCTGAATCCTGAGCGCAACCTGATAGCTTACACGCAGAATATCCCATTGGTGGGATCTGGAGTTAAACATTTCCTGCATTTCCATCCATCATCTACTGTGGTTGTCTCTATTATCTATTAATAGCCAATGTCTTCTAATAATCACGAAGAACAATATTACATCATCAGTAAACGCCGTATGCTAAAGTTCCGCATAACCTTGATAAGATAACGTAAATATTTGCTTTTAGAAGGCTAGCTACGAAGTCCTTTGAACAATAAGCATAGACACTGGAATTCGATGTGTTTTTCAAATGAATCAAGTTTGGTAAACAAGTAGAGCGACATGCACACGACAGTTTCTTTGCGACTTTCATAATGAGCTTTTCTCGCCAATCTACTTGACAACGGTGATTATTCAAACACTTCAAATAAATGCTCACAACATGGGCGCTACTAGGTACGATTCCCCGAGAGTGATTATCCACTGCGCAGTTTGATCGCACGCTCTCCAACTTGAAAACAGTCAGCTTGTTATGTATATATGAAACTACAGGCCTAGATCCAGGCGAAATACCGTACACCCAAATACTACAAGCGACCTAAAATACTGTTGCGTTGCCTAGGTCTAGACAGATAGACGAGGCAGTATCAGTGAGACTTCAGCGTGTTTCAAGTTATCACCTGCGTAGTGCAAAAAATCGACACAATTGCAATTTGGAAGTGATGGACTTCGTCTGCACGACCCAACATCTGCGACAACACCATTCCGAATCTATCTGGATTTCCAGACATAGTTTCACACGGATCTTTGTCCCGCAACAGAACGTTGCATTGGGAAGGCGCAAACCGCATTCCAAAAAAGGGTTAAGCGCTACTTTTCCGGCGTAGCTCGAGTATTCATACGAGAATTAAAAGAAACTGCCTCGTTTGCGAAGTGCAAATAGAAAAACTTCTTATCTTAGCGCATTTGACTATCGATCGTGGGTCCTCATGAATTACATACATTATATCATCACAAAATTGAATATGGTATGGTATGGTTTGAAAGCAAAAGTCTGATCTCGGCAAAGTGCCTCAGGCGCCCTTGTTAACACAACTAACTACATGAAAGCTGGTGCATTTAGTTATGGCCGTAATTTCAATCAAACTCGGGAGAACAGATTATTTCTCCGAAACCTGACGAAAAATGACCACTTAGTACGATTTAACCGCATTCTTGTCATGAACTATACCCTTCACCATTTTCATCATTTCGTTAATACTCGCTCTGCATAGATGCGTTTGCAATCTGCCGGAGCAAAGTCGTCTATTTCCTGTTAACTGTTATTGGCATTTTTATCCACGAAACCCTGCACATTTGTACTACCCGTCTCCCAACATATCTTATTTGTTTGTAGCATTCTGCGGTCATCAGCTATGAAGACTTTGTGAACCATTTGCATCTTCATTTGTCATACGCACGTCGGGCATGCTTAGAACAAGGTAAATTGTTTCAACAATCCTTCTTTGACCGTCATATCATACTTATGTTGTTTGTCGAGGAATGCAAAGTATTTTTAAATAATTTAAGTACCCACGTTGTACTACAGGGTTAATTGTTTCTTTCTCTCGAAGCATGTGATCTCATCATTCGTTAAATTCTCGGTGTGAATAATTAAATGAATTGACGGGGAGTTCTCCAGTGTGAATAGCGGGAATGTAATGTCGCATTCAACAGTATTTCTCGATTAACGTTTGACAACTTACTACATAATGATAGAAATATGCACGGGTCATTTTAAATGCAGTTTTAAATACACGCATTTAACCTTCATTGTTCTTTCTTTCGACAAAATTAATCAGAGCAAAACAGATGAATAAACTCTGATAGGGACAAGTTCCAAAGAGCTGATGTACTTGATAACGAGTGACATTTAACTGAAGTCCGATACAGGGAAAACCAAGTCTCTATGAGAAGGATATCGATAAGTGGCATTCTTGAAGTACGTCTTGTTTCAAAACTTTCAAAGGTGTGTTCATAGGAAGTCGGTCTCACTCACGCAAGTAACACTTTGACAAAGGAATTGACCTCGTGAGCTTCATACCGGGACATGCCGTAGTCTTAAACCCGTAATTCCGTATAACTAGGGTTCTGCCTTCCTAAGGCTTACAATGCCATACGGATTCATAAAGTGTCTTAGATGTTGTTGGCCTCCGTCGGTCGATGTCGACCATGGATGTACATCACATCGCATGAATTTCATGTTTTGCAACTTTTTGAATGACTAAACAGTCCGATTCGGGAGGAACAATCTCTCCCGCAGCGCTTGCAATGATAGTCCGAACTCTGTTGTATTGGATCAGTTGCACGCCGGCGGCGTGATCTGCGTTCAGCAGCCAAGAGCTGTATTTGCTCCTCCCCGGCTTGCAGACGACGCTTTACACAATGCCTCCAAAGTGAGCGGTCAAGAGCAAGTTCTTTCCAGCTTGCGGGGTCAATGTCAAGAGCTTTCATATCTCTTTTGCAAACATCTTTGTACCGCAAGTGCGGTCTGCCCAATGGTCGACTTCCTAATTGCAACTCACCATAGAGTAGATCTTTCGAAATACGACCATTTTCCATTCTATAGACATGACCAAACCACCGCAGGCGGCGCTGACGTAATAGGGTGAACATGCTATGTAGACCAGCTTTTGAAAGCACTTCAGCGTTAGTCACTCTGTCCATCCACGATATGTTCAAGATACGACGGATGCTTCGTAGATGAAGTGTCTTAGATATAAAGTCGTAAAGTCCCGAAAAATTGTAATGTTTATGTGCACCCTTTTGTACACTGCTACATCTCTTCAAATTGGTTTGCGTCGCAAGCGATTGCTGATTGTTCGTTATTGTGTGCTGTCTTGTTGTTCATTTTCATTGTTAACTTCTTTCGTGCCGATACTCATGTTTTCACAGATTCGTTTCGTCTGTTGCTGTGTTTGATTCTCTACGTTCCATTCGGACTGCCTAATACCCAGATTCCGTCAATGCATCATGTTTGGTGGAAGCAGTTAATTTCTCTGATACGTCGGAATTCCAGTCTACCGGTAAATCTTCCCGACTGGTTCCCATTACTCGCGGATATCTACGCCCATTTTGCCAATCATCCAAATGTCAGTATGTGTATTATTGTCACCGTGACGTTTTCAAGTTTTACTGTTGAGAAATTCACACTTCACTTCTAAATGACACCAATCAGCTGTCGATGAGATTGATCGGCACCGTGCTATTGTATCGGTGGTGCAGACTATTGCCTCAACATTAATGACGTGGTCTCCCTTGTTTCACACCCACTGTTCGGTTGTATCCCGATTTATCCCCGAGGTCAACTTGCCCACCCACGAATCCCATAACACAAAAACGCTAATTGTTCATGAGCGTTTATTGTGCACGTGACAAGGAACAAAACACTAGACTGCCAACCGGCTCAATTCAAGCCACTTCACCACGCTAGGCTCGTTTAGCCGACCTTGACTAATCGCATATCGATCTATAGCAGCTGACGTTGTCCATCTTCTCATTCTTCCAAGGATGTTGTCGATCGAATCCTTCCGAAACCCGAGTTATTACGTGTTCGCGATTGTCGTCGTCAGTCACTTCCTGCTCTTCTGTTGTACCGGATGGTGATGTTTTATATGTTATCTGAAAGCTCGTCATTAACACTCACACCTCCTGAACTATGAAGGCACAAGCCTGATCCAGGCAAAGTGCGGCACAGTCATATACTGCACGTGGGCTAAGATGCTGTCAGGTTGCCCAGGCCTAGACAGATATAAGGGGGAAATAGAAATGGTAGTGAGACTCCAGCGTGTTTCAGCATGCAGCTCACTACCGGTCACAAATCAATTTATCATGGTATTTGGCGCACAGCACTGAAGCACCGCCAGATTACACACCTGTGCGAAGTTAGACGTACAGTTATACGTTAGGGATCACAACACATTGGCAGTCTCGGGAACCGTAACACAGGCGAATCTCGTTACTCTCGTGTTGTCCGCACATCGACAACAGCCAATCAGCTTGCCGTGTGAATTCACGTTGATCCTATTGGCTTGCTAGTTTATGTTTTGAGTTTTTTCGGTAAAATCGACCCCATCTGACATAAGTGTCACTGATCGCCGCTTTCACATCAGCTAACTGCTCTGCTGAACCCGTGTTTTTTAATTCTAACCGAGCCAGAATCAACTGCCTCTCACCGACGTAACACAAGCGCCGGGGTGTCAAGAATCCTGCTGCCTTGCAGGTCGCACTTGGTTGTGCAAAGTCTAGAGATGCTGACTCGAACAAACACCGAGTGGTGCTGGGGACGCCGCTTTGTAACCAAATTCGCAAGAACCTTCTTTGAAGCCGACTCATCCTCCAGGAGGAGATAGTCGCACAAAAGTAAAAGTAAAGTGTCAAGAATCCGGTTCTCAACTGTTTAGTTTCTGCATACACATGCACCGGTTTGATAGCAAAGTAACTGGTTTTCTTGACTGAACTATCTTCCTTGGCTACTGCATTAGCATCTGCTACAAGGACTTGCACGGAGGTGCAATTGAGCAGCACTTTTTGCTAACCAACCTAAATTGAATTGCCAACGGCAGTGAGCTGCGTGCAAAATTACGTTGGAATCTCACTACCATTTCTATTTTATTTGCGTTTCTCGTATCTGTCTAGATCTGCTCAACTTGTCTTAGCCCACGTGCATTCTATGACTGTGCGGCACTTTGCCTGGACCAGGTTTGTGATTTCATACATACAAGAGTTAGCGAGCTCTCGGCAAAACACTCTAGTGAATTGATCTATGCGCGTTCGGGTTTAATTCAGGTACATTTCTTTCCTGTCCTGTTTTATCGGGATGTTATAGCGTTATATTTTTATCACTATTAGCATACGACTGTGCTTTATCTGATCGTATGGTATGATATGAAAGCACAGGCCTGATCCAGGATAAGTGCCGCACAGTTACAGACTCCACATGGGCTAAGATACAGTCAGGTTGCCCTGGCCTAAACAGATATTAGGGGAAAATAGAAACAGAAATGGTAGTGAGACTCAAGCCTATTTCAGCATGCAGCTCATTACCGTCGGTTATTTAATTTTGCACGATTCTAGACGCACGTTTGCAAAAGAGATATGAAAGCTCTTGGCATTGACCCCGCGAGCTGGCAAGAACTTGCTCTTGACCGCTCACTTTGGAGGCATTGTGTAAAGCGTCGTCTGCAAGCTGGGGAGGAGCAGATACAGCTCCTGGCTGCTGAACGCAGATCACGCTGCCGGCGTGTAACCCACGCCCTGCAACAGAGTTCTGACCATCGTTGCAAGCCCTGCGGGAGAGATTGTTCCTCCCGAATCGGACTGTTTAGTCATTGTGATGTACATCCATGGTCGACATCGACCGAAGTAGGCCAACAACAGCCGCACAGTACAGAAATGCCTCACTATTTCACATCCGTGCACTCTCGGTCACATAAGATTTGAAGTCCCTTGAACGAACCAGTTGGTTAATTCCCGTAGCTTTTCGGTTCAAGTTGAGACATTATTAGCTTACTTACGATTATGCAATCTGCACGACAGTGTGTTCAGCCACGGACTGTATTGCATTTCTGTGCTGTACGGCTAACATCGTGCTAAATTGATTGGCCAACGGTAGTGAGCTGCATGCTGAAACACGCTGAAGTCACTACTATTTCTATTCCCCCCTCATATCTGTCTAGACCAGCGCAACCTGACAGTATCATAGCCCACGTGCAGTGTCTGACTGTGCGGCACTTTGCCTGGATCAGACTTGTGCTTGCATACCATACCATTGCAGTTCTATTTCACAGATGGCATCAGTTTAATCAATATGATGCGCGTAATGGTCATCCACCCGCAATCTTCGGCACGGTGACAGATGCTGGATTGATTTGACCACGCCCTTACGATATTTCTCTAGACGCATCCATCTTAGTTGATCTCTCACCGAGTGGTGAACTCATCATCATCATCATCATCATCATGAACGACAGTTTTGTCGTTGCTGGACTCCTTCGGTCGATGTCGACCATGGGTGTACATCACAAGCGCATGATGGTTTCATGCGCCACAGCGACATTATTTCATCGATGATGCCTGACTGCCAAACAATCACGATAGAACCACGCTTACATTATAAAGAAGAGAAAACCAGGACTGGACAAATTTAACAAGAGATAAAGCGCCCACAGCCACATGTAACGTGTATCGACTATACTTACTGATCTAAGTTATTAGACGGATTTTAAAGTAATGTGCCCTAAAATAGAATACACCCATTTCCAGCTCTCACTCTCAGTGAGACATCTGGTAAACAAATTTCGCACAGTGAACTTCCAACTGAGGATCCCGTTTTTGCTTTGCTCCGCGTCAACTGTCGAGCACCGTTCATAATATTGGTTTATTGCTTTCGTGTTCTGCCTGTAGTTAGGTAATTCGCGTAAGACATCCTTTTTTGTTTATATTTGAATGTGTTTGTTTCCTATGTGACTTTTCCCGATTTTCAGACTGACGAACGATGGTCATCTGCTCTCGATATCGATGGCACGTACTTAAGCCAGTGCGAGGTAATTGAGAATTTAATGTATTTCATTTTGCTACGCCCATATCGCTGTTTAGGATAACTAGGTTTCCACA
Organism: Atriophallophorus winterbourni; assembly: GCA_013407085.1. Lineage (NCBI taxonomy): Eukaryota > Metazoa > Platyhelminthes > Trematoda > Plagiorchiida > Microphallidae > Atriophallophorus > Atriophallophorus winterbourni. The sequence goes on along the minus strand of JACCGJ010002835.1, from coordinate 35,199 downwards.
CAGTTTACTTGCTTGTTTGCGTCGGGGTTCTTGTTTGGTCATGTGAAAACCCTGGTATCAGTGCAATTAGGCTCTATTTTCTCCCTACTAACTTGATCCAGTGTGATTACTTTGGCGTTACCGGTTGCTCTTTATTAAATGAAAAAAACGTGTCTTCATCCTGATCGGTTTTTGGAGTGCTCATAGAATTAGCGCTTGCGAATTCAACTGATGTTTAAAAAACTCATTTCCACTGATTTGTTCGGTCAACTTAGATTAACTATTCCAATCTGGTGAGCAGTGACTGCTGTTTCATTTTATTGGACTTCACGTTCTTGAGGTTGAGATAAGTTCCAGAGATTGTCACCGATATCACAGATGTTTTTGCCTAGCATATCCCATTAAATGACAACCGCGAGTTTTATGTGTTTGGGGTCGTTTTCAAGTATCTTTGCACTCAGCATATTGTCAAGGTCAAATGTCACACAAGTTGAGTGGTATTCGTCTAAACGTAGCTTGCGAAATGGATTGTACTAGATATAAGATGTTCCATAGTCAAGAACTAACTATGTAATGAATTGGTTTCGTTTCTCGCATCAAATCAAGGGCGTCAGTACGAACTTAAAAAGAAAGTTTATAATAAAATAGGGTTGGAATTCATAGTGACATCCTTGGTCTGTCATAAGCGAAATCTGCTCCTAATCGATTCATCAGCAACTCTCTTTTTCATGAATATAGAGTGTACGTACGTTTTGCTCATCCACAGGTCATGGTCAAACAAAGGTTGCACCAATCTGTTGAATTCAACGCGGACCAATCGAGTACCATGGAAACACGCAACGCTCGCTGTCCGATTTGTTCCTCCTCACACATCCCTTGTGAACAGAATTTTTTCGATCGATTTGTCAAGCCTTTCGAATCGATATTTACATGAAATTGCATTTATTTTCCAAATTTCGGTTGACAAGCTACGTTTACCAGGGCCTTCGAACGGGTTGTAGTGGCTGAATGTCATACAGCCACACTCATGAAAGGGCATCTTCGTGAAAGGCGCAAGGAAGCTGTCGTACTGTCATACTACTCGTTTTTAGGCACGGATGTTCAATCGTTCAGTACTGGGCAGTTAACACCGTGCCAAATTGATTTGTCACCGGTATGGAGCTGCATGCGAAAACATGCTGGAGTCTCACTGCCATTTCTATTTTCTTTCTCATGACTATCTAGGCTTGGGCGACGTGACAGTATCTTAGCTCACGCGCAGTCTGACTGTGCGTCACAGAATGGATCGGGTTCGTGATTTCATACATACATCATCATCATGAAGCACAAGTCTGGAGCCAGACAAAGTGCCAAGCAATATGAAGCAGGAAAAGCAGATAAGCAAGCGCGTGGAAAAGGGAAAGCAGGCAAGCGGAATACGCAAAAGCAAATGCACAAAAAAGCAGCTTGTTTTTGTAGTTTCACTGCATGCGGTTTTTTGGGTTTTTTGTTTTGTTTTTGTTTTTTTGTTTTTTTTATGTAAAATGATACCGAATAAAAAAATTATGACACACATAATAAAATACACTGGCGCCACTGACTTCGGTTTGTAGCCATATCGCGTAAGGTTTCCAGCCAACTATTAGGTGGAGCTTTTGGACCCCACCCAGGCAAACGAATACGCCCAACTGAGCCTAGCGCTACGGTGAATTTCTTCATCCCAACGCGCCACGTCATGGACTGGCCACCCGATCTTTTCTTCCAGCTTCTGTCAGGCTCTGCGAATAAGGCGCGGTACGGTAAACGGTGAATAGGCATTCTTAATACATGTCCCAACCATCGCAAGCGATCAAGCATCAGCATTTCACTCAGTCCGTCGCCACCTGGTCCTAACACCCGCTTGCAGACATCTATATTTGTAACACGATGCTGCCACCGAATGCGAGCAATTCTACGCAGGCAACGGGTATCAAAAACATACATACATACAATACCGTATGTCGGTTAAGTATTCAGTGTTTGCTACTGATGTAATGCTGACTAGGTGCTTATAACTCGAATAAAAATGCATTAAATCAAGTATTCGGAACGAGCTGAGCAACCTCAGCACGACAGTTGCCTGGCAGTTTTCACTTCCCTGCATCGTAACAAAATATCCTCGCAACCCCACTTGACTGAACAAAAGTAATCAAGCGGTCCAAATGAGAATAAATCAGCAAGCCCTGGTGAAAAATGTACGTAGAAGCAGGTATTTTTTAAATACTATAATTTGACTGCATATTCTGAGACCGATCGGGAATCGAAAGTTTTCAATGATTTGGTCAGAACATCTTGTTGGTAAAGTTTTGATTCTGACAGAGATTTTCTCAGACCACGTCGAAGTTAACCGGGACAGGCGAGATCCAGATCAATTGATACACCTATACGTGATCACTAAAATGTTTATTTTGCGTAGAGGTGAGAACAACGTCCGCTGACCGATAAGCCTGCTTGTCCAAACCCTGTGCTTACTAGCGATCGTGAACGTTAATCCTTATCCGCTACAGGACCGGACACCAGGTTGTGGAGATATCAGCCCCATCCACCTTATTGACTGCATTCTTACTAGCCTTAGTTCGCCATGCATTGACTTTCAATATAGTTTTCCATGACTCGCAAATGGTAGTCGTAAAAGATAAAATTAGCCTATCTGAAACACTAAACTCACATTTGTTGTAACATCTGACTTACCCAGAGCACAAAATGACAGCACAATTTACCTCGACTCGTTTTATGTTTGTGCGTACAATTTGCTACCATACGTATAAGTGTAATTAAACAACGTGTGTTTGACAAAACACAATATACACTCGGTTCATGAAGTATTCCCTCTCAACATTCAACTAGATATAGTTGCGAGTTTTGTACTAACTCTAACTGAGCTTGCTGGCGATGTCAAAAAAGATCCAGCTGATAACGCAATTAGAATTGTTTCAGATATTAACGTTTACAAACTCGGACGACGAAATGATTCGTCCGGATGCAAAGCATTCTACTTAGTCGCTCGTTGTTGTTTGGTGTATGACAGTCACGGTGCCGCTGGTCGTTTCTCCAAAGGGATCAATACTGCGACTCACTGTCGGTGTATTTCCGTGACCAAGTAGACAAGAACAAGGAAAGCGAATACGTGTAATTACGTGAAGTTTTATTGGTTGCATTGTGCGATCTTGTTTTTCATAGAATGCAATACAAGAATATAAGTTTAAAACTACATTATAAATCACATTGCCACCACTATAAAGTGGGTCTTTTAGACTACACCATGTCAAAAGAATTCGCCTCACTGAGCTTATCGCTACGATGATGTGCTTTATCCCAGCACCACCCGGTTTTCTGGGATATCTGATGGGTCCCATCATTAGCATGCACAGTCCACGCCTGTCGGCCCCATCTACTATTTTCGGACATTTAAATTCAGCAACGCGATGCTACCATCAAATGTGAGCGATCATATACAGGCGAGTCGTATGGATAGAATCCTTTCTATATCATGGTTATAAGGTTGATTAAATTGATTTGCCAAAGGTGCAGAGCTGCACGCTCATCTAGGCTTGGACAATGCAAGTGTTAATCCAGCCTGTGACAATACATGAATTCAGGTTTGCGATTTCATAAATACATCTAATGTTACCATCGGGATCGGACTATCTCCATCCTCCGCACCGACCAGGTTTTCGGTGTTTTGGACAGGTTCAACGTTTACGTGACAGCGAGGAAGGATTAGTCTGCAACGATTCGAGACGGCATTTAACTCACTTGATCCACTAGCGTAGCCAGCTAACAAACAAAATAATTAACATCTGAAGTTGTTGAAGTGGCCTACGGTAACAAGTTTCTCATCGTGGAAACATGGTGCAGTTTCTTATTTGAATGTAAAAGGTGCAAAGCCCCTTCTAAAACATTACTACAGGGACCGCTCTAAGTCGTTTTATCATTCTTATAAGACATAAGGGAGATAACTACATCGTATTCCCATAGCTCCTTTACAAATAAGAAGTCAGTATCACAAAAAAACAATAAATGAAAAAAAACAAATTCTTTGTTACACCACTGATCACAGTGAAATTAGGCTCATACGCTATTATACACCATTACACAAGCATCTTTTCGCTTTTAACGAAGAATTGTGGTTTTTACTACAACACCGGATTGAATGTGAGAGAGGAATTCTGTTCAGCCAAGCTGTGCTGGTACACATAGTGTTCATGTTGAAGTATCCCAATGTCTCTCCGAGTGCTTCCACAATCAATGACGTGTCTGAGCATTCACGGGGCGATGTCGAACATGAGGGTTCATCGCAAACGCATCACCATTTAATGCCGGACAGTGACTCAAACGACTAAACAATCTGTTCCACAGCGATAGGTACTACTTAAACGACCGGCGACACGTACACACTGTCGGCGTGATCTATGTTCCACAGTCGAAAGTAGAGTATGCTCATCCTCAGCTTGGAGATGCACATGCTGACTTCATAGTTCTCAAACCGTTGCCGGCCGAAGGTGCGTAGATCAAATTTTGACAATCCGTCAGTTACTGGAGCAACGCCACACTTTTCGTAAACCAACTATCGTAGTATTCCTTGACATCCGAGCGGCATTCGATTCAATCGATCGTGAAAGTCTTTGGAACTGTCTACTGAGACATGGAGTGCCCGAGAAGTATGTTTGGATCTTGAAAGCATTATATTGCCAAACTTCGGGCAGGGTTCGAGCGTACGGACAATTGTCGTCCTCGTTCAATATCTCCAGCGGGGTGCGGCAGGGCTGCCCTATCTCGCCGTTTCTTTTTAACTTCGCGATCGACGATGTCCTGAGAAAAGCTTTAGCTGGCCTGGTGGGCACAGGTGTTGAACTTCTGCCGGGTGAGCGAGCGACCGATCTAGAGTATGCCGATGACATCGCACTTCTGGGAGATGACCCTCATATAATGCAACAAGCCCTGGACCGCCTGGCACTTGAGCTTCAAGGTATGGCATGTGCTTTGCGCCTAACAAGTGTAAAACACTTACCCAGGATTGGAGCGGCTCTCTTCCAAACCTAACTGTGTGCGATGTCAATCTTGAATTGGTCGACAGCTTTGTTTACCTTTGGCAGTTGTATCTCCGCTGGAGGTTGTGTCGAGGACGAGATCTCACATCGTGTTCGCGAAGCGGGTGCAGCGTTTGCTAACCTTCGCCACCTGTGGCGTCGACGCGATGTTTCACTCCATACTAACCTTCGCCACCTGTGGCGTCGACGCGATGTTTCACTCCATACTAACAACGCAGTGGTGCGTGCTACACTCCTTTATGGCTGCGAAACCTGGTCTACGCAGCGTGCTCTCATTTATGGCTGCGAAACCAGGTCTATCCGAGCGGAAGATGTCCGTCGGCTTTCTGTGTTCGATACCCGTTGCCTGCGTAGAATTGCTCGCATTCGGTGGCAGCATCGTGTTACAAATATAGATGTCTGCAAGCGGGTGTTAGGACCAGGTGGCCACGGACTGAGAGAAATGCTGATGCTTGCTCGCTTGCGATGGTTGGGACATGTATTAAGAATGCCTACTCACCGTTTACCGTACCGCGCCTTATTCGCAGAGCCTGACAGAAGCTGGGAGAAAAGATCGGGTGGCCAGTCCATGACGTGGCGCGTTGGGATGAAGAAACTCACCGTAGCGCTAGGCTCAGTTGGGCGTATTCGTTTGTCTGGGTGGGGTCCAAAAGCTCCACCTAATGGTTGGCTGGAAACCTTACGCGATATGGCTACAAACCGGTCAGTGGCGCCAGTGTATTTTATTATGTGTGTCATAATTTTTTATTCGGTATTATTTTACACAAAAAACAAAAAGAAAACACCAAAAAATCGCATGCAGTGAAATTACAAAAACAAGCTGCTTTTTGTGCATTTGCTTTTGCGTATTCCGCTGGCCAGCTTTCCCTTTTCCACGCGCTTGCTTATCTGCTTCATATTGCTAGGAACTTTGTCTGGCTCCAGACTTGTGCTTCATGATGATGATAATGAAACCGTTGCATGACTGTGCAATTGCGATATGGTAATCAACTCTCATGTAGTTAGAGTCAAAACACTGATCCTCCTTTTTCAATTGTTTGCAGCTACGATTACAATTATCAAGAGACCAAGCTTTTAAATATCGATTGCCGCTTCAGATGATAAATCAAGACTATCGGTTCTATTTAAACAAAAGTTTGAAAGACGTTCCCTGCTGTCATCATACAGGCATCTGATAAAAAAATTCTGCAGCATATCAACTCTAAAATCCTTTCAAGTTATTCGAAAAATGATTTAAATTCATCCCTAAAAATATGTGTCCCACTCCAAACCCTTTGCTAAAATTTGCTCGTGGTTTTCGCATCCCGAAATACGGAATGAGTCAAATTCAGCAACAATCTGTACATGGGTTTCGGACGAAAGACAATCGATAGAACAGTATTCGAACTGGGCCACACTGCATGGGACCAGCATCATCGCTTCTTCCGCGTCTTGCCCTTCGGACCAGTGGCAACTTTCACGGTGGCATGGTTGCTCTCTTTGAGATGCGCGAACAGCTTATTTCGACTGGGAAATTCCGTCTGACACGTTTCACACAACAACGAAGACGATGGCTCAGATTTAACCGGGTTTGGTTGTCGAGCCTCAGGGCGATCTTCGTGATCTGGAAGAGAAGATGAACCGTTTTACTTTATTGATGACCATGTAAAGAACCGAGTCGAATAATATCGAACTAAAAGTACAGGTGTATTGCCAATTACTGAAATCCAAAATCGGTAATAACCCCGCCTTTCAATATTCGTACAAACTTGGACTTGGGTCGGACAATCGCTAATAAAGACCTGGTTGTCTGAATTTGAAACAGTCTAAGTGCCCAACAGCATGACTTAGTAGACAAACTATAACGTCGAGAATTTATGCGCATCTGAGCTAGTCGATGAACGATTTAATCGATTCAGGGTGAGTAGCAGCACGTGAATAATTCCAAGCGCTTTAACACTCACACATGAACCTGAATGCTAAACACAAGTTCCTTCATAAATGCTCTACATTCTGCAGCAGAGAGGAAACTGTCGTAGATAAGTCTACCCAATGCGTTGTTTTATTTACAGTTCGTACCCAGCAGATGTCGAAAATGCAACAGCCTAACGCAAAATTGATGTTTCTATGCAAAGAAGTCGGACGCTGAGTCGATGCACCGACGAGGTTTTACCGTTTTACCTCGATTATGAATTAGTGTGCAATGACTAGTTGTGGAAGTGATCACATACCCTGTACTTACACATCACAACTGGTTTCCGGCTGTTTATCGTCATCAGGTGGAGACAGAAAGATTAGATTCAGTGGGCCTAGAAACAGCATGCAATAAAATTTCAGTCGCATGTCTGTCCGCACAAGTTCCTTGTGCTGTGGTTACTGCGAAGCCGATTGTTTGTATTTTGCGAATCTTAGAACCACGGAAAGAAAAGACCCGATGCGCCAAGAGGGAGATGAAACGAGAACGAATTGAATAGTTCGTGCAAGTGAAAGCAGAAACAAGTTCAATGAAGTATGATGTAAGAAATCACGAGCATCATCCAGGCAGTACCCAACAGCCATAGACAGCACGTGGGGTAAGACACTGTCAGGTTGCCCAGGCCTATACATATATCAGAGAGAAAACAGAAATGGCAGCGACACACCATTATGATTCAGCCTACTACCGGTGGCAAATCAGTAGAGAAGTACTGCACGATTGCAGATCAGTGCCTTTATAACGAACAAAGACACATACCATAACATAGCGTCCCAGCAAGCTTAACGGGGACCAAATAAAAATAGATGAACTCATGTCGAAAGTCGAGCAAAGAGCTGTTAATTCAAACAGGAACAGAGAGAATTATCAAGCGCTGCAACGAGCTTTCGTCTATAGCTCATAATACCTGCCACAAGCTCGAATGCACAGACCAATTGAGGCAGCTTGAGGTTGGATGTTATACTGGACATGATGCGAAACTAGGTTGAAACACAAATCCTTTAACATACACCGCGACACATTCGAGGCCATGCGTCAAAAGAGAGAAGAAATTCACAAATATCCAACCTTCTAATTACAATTATCACAAGGAGTTGTTTACTGTACGTACCGACAACATTTTCATCGTTTTCCGTTTCCGAAGGCGACCTGACAGTTGATACTTCATCGTCAGCGGTATTTTGTTTTTCCGCTTCCCGAAGACGTCTGCGCTGTGCTTTTTTCGCTCTTTTTGTAAGCTTCACTTCAGCTACAGCAGATGCAACGGGTTCTTCAGCCTCGTCTGACTGGAGATTATCTTGGACATTCGCCGCATTTTGCTCTTCCAACAACACTTGACGTAAAATATCCACTTGTCGACGATGTTTCTTCGAAGCATCATGATTTTGTTTGGCATTGACCGTGGAGAACACCTTGTCACACGCGACACAATACAATTGTTCCGCATCCAAGGAATCGTCATTGTCACTACCGGAAACGTCGTCACCAGATCCTGACTGAAAACAAAGCAACAGACCCAAGTTTAATGAATAACGAACCAAATCGAAGTAATTTTAGTGACCGATCTAATCAATCGAAGAGTAAACACTAAAAATTGAACCATGTCATCACCTTCGCAGGGTTTACGTTGTCCAGTTCGGCCTCCATACGTGCCAACTCAGCCTCGAAATCCTTCGTCCATTGTGCACTCAAACCACCAAATTCTTGTTCCTCAAGCCAGGCGTCGGCCAATTTTTCCGCGTTCCTGCAGTGGTATGTGGGTAAATATAAGAACGGAAATAAGAAATGCAGTCCAAAAGAACGATGTTAATGTAAATTTGAGAAAACAGATATCGCGTTCAAACGCAACTACCAGTCTCAAATGTCGATGGGTTGCAGAAGTGGATTATCCAAGCATGTACGCAACTAACATTACACTAAATTGATTTATCACCGGTACTGAGCTGCAGGCAGCAACGTGCTGGAGTGTTACCGCCATTTCTGTTTTCATTTCTCACATATGTCTTAGCCTGGGCAACTTGACGTTCAGTCCATGACTGTGCCGACTTTGCTTCGATCAAGCTTGTGTGATTTCGTACATCCATATTTCGTACATCCATAAGCCTGTTCCAGACCAAGTGCCGCACAGTCAGAGACTGTACGTGGGCTAAGATACTGTCAGGTTGCCCAGGCCTAGACAGATATGAGGGGGTAATTAGAAATAGAAATGGTAGTGAGACTCCAGCGTGTTTCAGCATACAGCTAACTACCGTTGGCCAATTAATTTAGCACGATGTTAGCCGCACAGCATAAAAATACTGCACGATTGCACATCCGTTGGAGATCCTGACAGTTTATCAACTTACGGCAGAAAGTAATGGCCGTCATGAGACCGCGATGGCAATCAATACTATAGTAGTAACGTCATGAACGAAATTAGGTTTATTTGATTCTTTCCACTAGCATGGTATTGTTCGATAGGCGGGTAGAATGCGACGCAGTTAATCACGAAATACAACAAGGTTCGAGCGTACGTTCAATTGGACTGTTACACCTCATTTATAGCGCGTTACAGAATAGGACTCTATTTGGAAATTACTTTCGAAACTTTTACAGTTTTTGAAATAAATACTCAAATTCCTCACTTCTGCTGCGCTTGATTGAATTTCCTATAATAACAAGTGCATTGGAATCTGATGCCAATTTGTCAATGAAGGGCTTAAGCCAAAATTATGGTGGCGCTATGTTGATGACACATTTGTTATAATCAAGCGAGATCAGATAGAGGCCTTCTTCAAATATTTAAATGGCATAGACCAATGTATTACTGCCACAAAGGAAGTGGAATCCTGCACAGGCACTCTTCCATTTTTGGACTGCTTAGCACAAAACGTAGACGGGAAAATATAAACTTCTGTCTATCGGAAACCTATCGATACAGATGCCGTGCTACAATACACTTCCGCTCATCCAAGGCAGGTCTTCAGTCCCATATCTTGTTCCATTTTCCATAAGATAGAACACCTGTGCAGCGACGAAAGAGAACGAAAACAGGCGCACCGTGAAGCGAGCCAAAAGCTCATAGACCACGGTTATCCAAAAAGTTTTGTAAAACGCCAATTGATGAAGGTAAAATACCCATCCGAAAAATTGGCGGGATACAGTTTGTATACCGTATGTAAAATGCACATCTGAAGCGATAAGTAGAATTTATAACCAGGCGGATATATACGCCTACCTTGTGTTCATTTGGATTAGATTGCTGTGGATATACACTAGTAGGCAAATCGACCAGTTCCTGGTCATTCTTACGAGACGTGACACACTTTAGGCGTACTCTAGTCTGTTTAGCGGTAAGCTCAAATCAGTTGTGCGGGTTGACTACTACTTAATTACGTTCCCTGTCCTGACTATCACGCTTGGTCTGACGAGGCTTCTGTGTCAGAAGTGAAACGGTACCCAAAACCTGATCTAACCGATTGCACTCAAATTTCTTTGCATTAGGAATACACGATCGTTTCAAAACATATTCCAAACGATTATTCACTAAATCTAATTCGCTCGACATGTACACTCAAGCGAAAAAGGTTTGCCACACATGAGGCTAGAACATCCTGCATTATGCACCGAAAAGATAGTGGATACAGCGTTTGTTAGGATCAACCGGAATTCTGCTTTTTTCAGATGAATGGGTAAAGGGTATCACATGGATATACAACCGTGTAATAGTTTTGCGCTGCGCAACTTATACCGAGCTAACTTAACCTGTTAGTTACTGGTTGTGAGCGGCAGGCGAAAACACACTGCCTATTCTACTTTGATTTTTCGCATTTGTCTAGACCTGGACCACCTGACAGTATCTTACCCCACGTGCAACCTGTGACTGTGCAGTATTTTGTCTCGATCAGGCTTGTGATTTCATACATACATAAACTCAAGCAACATGTCCGTATTTTGGGTATGTGAGATAGCGAGAGCTGCTTCAGGCTCAACACACGCTAGATGCCATTTACTGATTATGATTAAATCACAAAAAACCCGTGGCAAAGTTAAATGGAACACGGAATATTCACCGTAATCGAGCCTGTCTGGATATCTCGTGCCGCCTCGCTTCGACTTCCTTTTTCGCGAGCTGCACTCGTTCACGCTCTGCCGCGACACGCTTGTCGCGCTTTTTAACAAACGAGACCAACTCGCGAACTTCCTCGTTCCGCTTCTTCTTCGCTGCGTTTCGCAATCGTCGGTTCTCCGCCTCCATCGCGCGACGCTCCTATGCAATTGTGAATGGGTAGAGATTGCAAGTGAAGCAGCGTTAACAGGTTCAAGTGTAACAAATGGTATCGAAAAGTTGAGGAAGATTCATTGTTGTGTCGTGGAAAAGAGATCGGCGAGAAATTTTCTGACAGGCGATCACTTGGTTTTGTCTAGAGCATGTGACACTTTAGATTCATTACAAAGTTTCGAAGAATAACGCCGCATGCTCCATTAAACAGGTCTACCAAGTGGAGTTATTTTGGCGGCTCAGCGAAAGGCTTGGCGATGCAGGATGTGGTAAGCTTTCGAACGGCAAATCATTTACGATGGCGTTAAAATAAAAGACATCAAGCGCTTCAAAAAGGGTCATGCGGGCTACGAAAACTGCAGAGGAAGCCATTTCGCCGTCCATTTACTGTAGTACTTGCATATGATATAAACGCTCTATGAAAGACGTACATCTTTGAACGATTCCGAGTGTATGTATGAAAGCACAAGTCTGATCCAGGCAAAGTGCCATACAGTCAGAGACTGCACATGGGCTAAGACACTGTCAGGTTGCACAGACATAGACAGATCTGAGTAAGGAAAATAGCAATAGCAGTGAGACTTCAGTGTATTCTTATGCAGCTCAAGTCAACTTAGAACGGTGTTAGCTGCATTGCAAAGACGTGCAGCACAATTGAACATCCGAGTGTATAAAGCTACTGACACGACAATAACCATACACCGGCACTAGTATCAACTCAACGAGATTAAAGCTAGTTAAAAATGGCTAAGCTTGAGTGAACGATAGTCCCTTTATAAAAAGATATTTGGGCTTCATTTTGGGTTCTCTGGAAAGAAACTAAGAATACGAAATACAAATTAGTGCAAATCAGCAATGAAGAATTTCATTTTCCGATAACGAGAAACCCGTGGTTAATTCTAATCAACTTACCAAAAACCCTCACGAAAGGGAGGATTTTATCTATCAACAGATGAATAAAAGCGGGTGGCGGTATAGAGCTTGTTGGTCTCCTTTGGCCAGTGATGACAAAGGATGTATATAATAGGCACACGAATAGTGTACTATACATGACATGCGTATAAAACTCGATTCAATAGTAACAAGCTTCACCACAGTGATATACCGGATGAAACCAATCAGCAAAATGTGTCCGATGTTTGCGTGATCATCCTTCCACAAAAACAGTGTCACTCGCTTTCCTCTAGGCTTGAGTTGACGCTCTTCACCGTCTCCAAAGTGAGACGTCGAGAGCCGGATATTGACCAGCGTATTTAAAAAAAACTTGTCATCATACGGATAAATAGACAAACTCCACGCACATGCTAATGAAAATTGTAACAAACCAAGGCAGATTGGCTATCGAATAGTTTGGATAAAACAGCAATAAACATTCAGTGACTACTGATGAGTGCAAACAGCACGAAACCGGTCGTGGGGTGTGAATGACGGAAAAGCATGCAAATGAATATTTTACTCTTACTTTACTTTTTACTTTTGTGCGACTATCTCCTCCTGGAGGATGAGTCGGCTTCAACGAAGGTTCTTGGGGATTTGGGTACAAAGCGACGTCCCCAGCACCACTCGGCGTTTGTTCGAGTCAGCTTCTCTAGCCTTTGCACAACCAAGTGCCACCTGCAAGGCAGCAGGGAGTTGCCAGAAAGAGGTGGTCTACCAGACTCTGTTCCAGGTTTTTCCTCAGGGTTTTCTCCCGAAGCATTTCCCGCGATTGGGTATCCCGCAAGGCAGTGGAGGTTTAAAATCAGGGTTTTCCTTCCCTTAGATGAAATGCCCTCCCAGGCTAACGAGCTCCATCTGCCCGAAGCAAACTGGTTTCAGGCGCCAGTCACTCGGACCCCTTCTCCTGTTGGTAGAAGCAGTTCCGCCGGGCTCGGGGAGCCACTCGTGCAGGCCCAGAAGCGGACTTGGTTTGTCGAGGCTATTTGAGACGATGATATGAACAGCATTTTATAATCAGGGAGCTTATCCCCGCTGCCACCCCCCGCCTATGACAACTTTGGAAAGTGACTACTCTAACACAACTTGATTCCACTGTTCGTTGGCCAGATTGGTTACCAAGAGAGAATAGGCTCGCCACACCACTACCAATCTAAGATACACTGTGATTAAATTGGATTTAACATGAACAGGAACATTGACAAACGATTGAGCACAACTCACTTGCCGCGATTGTGCACACCGAATATCGTACTTTTCGACCCAGGTGTAATTCTTCCGAGTTTGAAACATTTCCCAAAACTGGTAAAACGATGCGACGGTTGGGGAATAATCGCTGGTCGAGGTACCAAACGTTGGGTAATGGTGTCCACGTTTTCCAACCTCGGCGCGAAATTCGCCACCGGTGTCATCCTCATCTGAATCGCTTTGTGCATCGTCTGCTGCGGCTCGGCGCTCTTCTTCCGCCAGCATTTCAAACACTTTGCGGTAGACCGTGTAAAAACCCTGTGTGGAATGAATTTCAACGAGAAAGGGATAAAGACATGAAACAGTGGTTGAAACTTGAGCACAGGGGGGGGTAAAATAGGTCTGCAATCAGGCGAGACAGATGGACTACAGGGAGTTATTAGGACAAACGAGAATCGTGTTGTTATGGAGGATTAAAAGATGTCCGATCATGTGCATAGCCATGCGACTCTTTGTTGTGTTTAGATACTTATGAGTAGCGAGTAAACAGATCGCCAGCGGACTGCACGTAAACATGTAAGAAAAATCTTAGATTCCATAAGATAACCGGTTTTATGTAAGGATCTTATTTTTACGTCAGATTTAACATCACATTATTAAACATGGACGTCAAAGTTGAAAGCTTTGTCCACGATTCCTTCACAGTAAACCACATCCTATTGTCTCTCCCGAGTGAATCCAAACTCGCTGACTATTGATTAAGTATTACTGTTCTCAATAGTGATGATGACTGGCGGCGAGCATCTACGAATTTCTACTTGGGACTGTTCCCCCGGAGCGTTAATTCTCCCGGTGACACTTCGAGATACAAGCTTGAGACAAAGCGCTACTCGAACAAAATCTACCTGTCTACACATCAATTAATGATACTACCAACTCCACAGTCTCCAACGACAACTGACTGTTTTCATTCATTGACAACAAGTTCACATGTGAAGCTGTCTTAGTGATGTTGGATGCTAGCTTTCGGTCAATGTGTCTCGTACTTGTGGTTGCTTTTTGACGTCTATCTGAGCAGAAATGTGGCTTCATGCCGATATTCAAGAGCGACTTAAAAGGCCTAACATTGTCCACGATTTCCTCAGTTTTAATGCAAACCGTACCATATTTTACTATCCCTACCGAATGAGTACAAAACTGCACAAAATCAATCGTAACCCGCTCACGTTGGGTTACAAAGCATGCAAATGAGGGTGCTTCATCATTTCTTTCAAACGCGCATTACATTTCCAAGTATTTGAGCTGAATGATAGTGGCAATCTTATCAAGCAAGGGATTCGAACATTAAACGTTGTCGATCATACCTCGAGAGTTTCAAAACATACAGAACCTGATCGTAATACTCCTCCCGATATGCAATACTGTGCGACGAACACCATGCTAAAGGGATTGGCCACCGGTAGTGAGCTGCATGCTGAAACGCGCTGGAGTATCGGTACCATTTCTATTTCCTTTCTCACATCTGTCTCGGCCTGGGCAACTTGACAGCATCTTAGCCCACCTACAGTCTCTGACTGTGCAGCACTTTGCCTCGATCAGGCTTGTGCTTTTACGCCATGCCATGTCCGATGATTGTACAGTATAAAGTCGGTCGCGCTGTGTGATGTGAGGATGAACAAGTTCTCACTTCTTGCTTACTTATTTATCGTCTAACGACGCGATCAGAACTACAGTCCGAACGGAAGCATTAGGCTGTAACGAAAATTCGTTATTTTTCACAAAATTAAATGAAATAAACCCCAGCAAATAAGAAGCATAACGGCTGTACTCATTGATGCCACCAATTCAGCTATATTCCGAAAGCGATCCCACGGAAGCTTTAGACCATGTAACACTTTGAAGCCATAACCGAGCACGGTGCTCAAATACGGAATCAAAATTTGATTTTGACTAAAGCATTTAAAAGATTAAAATATCCACATACATATTCTACTGTCAAATTTAGGGGATTTCGTCCTCGTCATGTTTTTTTTAGATTCCTTCGGTTGATGTTGACCATAAATGCACATCGTAAGCGCTTGCTGGCCTCACGCTCTACACCGGTTCAAGTGACAATACAGTTCGATTCAAGAGTAACTAATTACGACAAAGCGACGCGTCACCAGCCAAAAGCAGTACCTGCTCTTCGCCAACTTGAGTAGAACGCTCTAGAAGGAGGGCGGTCAATGGCAATTCCACAGCAGATGAAGATATCAAAACTGGGCTCAGTGAGCATCGAAACACTAGCGAAGTTACGACACAAAAAGAATCTGGTTTCACGAGGATATTTCATAAAAAATAACGCTAAAAAGATGCCCTAGATCCACAACCGAAAACGGACTTTAACATTACCTTAGGGCCATCGTCGAAAGCTTCGAAGCTTGATCTTGAAAAATACTCGAAAACATCGAGACGTTCTTCTTGGAACTGCGATTGAGCACCAGCATGCGCATGGTGGCTGCCACTGTAGAGGATTTGCGTTCGGTGACTGTCGTACCAAGCTCTTTCATGAGGATCGGAAAGTACTCTGAAGATAGAGGAAAAATAAAAATTGAGATTCAAAGCAACTGATCGTGAAACAACTATTGAATTGACAGCTAGCCGAAAAAATTATGGATAATGACGCAGACCGCATCGACTCTAAAAAGAAAAGATTGGTTTAGCGGTAAGTACAAAATACTGTTTAAAAAGGACCGAATATACCAAGGTATTGTATGCGTATGTAATTATGGTTTATTCTTTTCGCCTGACAAGTGTAAAGTGCTACATTAGGACTGGTCAGGTGAACTGCCAAATTTTGTTATCAATGATCTAGTTCTCGATCATGTTGAGCAGTTCAACTATCTAGGAAGTCTGGTGGTTGCTGGGGGTCGAGTAAAGAAGGAAATAACGTCCAGAACGGCATTCACTAAATTTAAGTGCCTATGGAAGACACGTGATTTGAGCTTGAGTTTGAAAGGAAGGATATATTCCACCTCTGTAAGGACATTATTGCTTTACGGGAGTGAATGTTGGACAGTTCGTGCATTAGACGTTAGGAGTCTGGGGGTCTTCGACCAACGTTGTTTGCGATGGATTGCTTACGTTCGGTGGCAACACCAAGTTCACTAGGACTAGACAGAGATGAGAGAACATGGCAATGAGACTCCTACATATTTCAACATGAAGCTCAATACTTTCTTAAAACCGGCGCAGTACGGAAAGGCTGAAACGAGACGTAGCACATGAAGGCTAGCAACGGTCTATGGTGAGTGATCAAAGAGTAATAGGAGGATGACTTTAGAGAACAAACCTTAATCATTAAATTCAGAGACAGTGAATTTTATGAAAAAATCATGAAAAATAGTTGGTAGGTGTAGGCACTTATGATTACCAGATAACTAAATGACGTAAAACTAACCTATATGCTTCTTGAATCTCCTGGAAAATTTTTGTCGTGTCTTTACTTGCCGAATTTTTGTCTGGGTGCCACTGCAACGACATTTTATAGTAAGCTTTCTTGAGCTCAACGCTCTCCACATTTTTAGGAACACCTAAAATCGATACATCGATAAACAAAGCATAGACATACCCAGCACTTCGTAGTAACAACGCATGGTTGAAATAAACGCAGCTTTTATTCAGTGAGTATGGTCTTAAATCTATGTTATTAAAATTGCCAACGTATCCAGAATTTCCGTCATGGAGAACAATGCTGAAATAAAACGAAGAACGAAGCTATTTAGAAAACGAAAAACATATAACTGCACAAAATCACATGCAGTGATACAACATAAAAATAAAATGCATTTTGCACATTTGCATATTCTGCTTACCAGCGTTATTTTTCCCGTTTGCTCTCCTAATTCAATTTGCTTGGCACTTTGTCTGACTGGGGATCTGTGTTTCATGATGTTGATGATCAGATAAAGCAGTAACGCAACGATAAAGGATGCGAAAAAGCTATGTGAGACGAAATTTATATGCAAGCTACGCTATGGTTATGATAATTACTTCTAATATTGTCATAGACGTTGCCCAACAACATTTTAATCCCAGATTGGTAATCTGCAAATCAATGGTACGAAACAAAATGAAAGAAACATTTGAATCTGTATTCGTAAAATGCTCAAGTGATTACAACTATAGTTACCGAATACATTTGTTGCGGATGTCTTTCTTTGTGCATCTGTCATGGTTTCGAGAAAAAAACACTTTATACATCCTTATTCATTACATCTATACTACTGTGAGTATAAACAAAAAACGCAATATCTCTCAATCTTAGCATTCTGCACTGTACAAACCTTTTACGGCTTCCTTGCTTCAGGATATAGTATCTGTTAAATGTACGTATGAAATCACAAGCCTGATCCAGGTAAAGTGCCACACAAAGACTGCACGTGGGTTAAGATTATGTAAGGTTGAAGCGATTTTTGGAGAATATGTTGTTTATATTTGTGACTACTCATCCGTGACAAGCATATGGAAATATTCACAAAGTTGATCACGACGGTCCATTATGTAAGCACTGAACTCGACTTTCGTTCTTATTTGAGCTCCTCAGCAGTGATCAACCTTGTGAATATTCCGATGGGCTTGGCACGGAGGAGTAGTCACATACTGTCAGGTTACTCAGGCCTAGACATAAACGAGAAAGGAAAAAGCAATGGCAGTGAGACTCCATCGTGTAGTCGCATACAGCTCAAATCAATTTAGCAGGGGGTTAGCTGCATAGCACGAGCTCCGCTATTGAGGCTCGTTATAACGCTGATTTCAGGTGATTCTATTAACTCACTTTACTTTTGTGCGACTATCTCCTCCTGGAGGATGAGTCGGCTTCGATGAAGGATCTTGGGGATTTGGGTACAAAGCGGCGTCCCCAGCACCACTCGGCGTTTGTTCGAGTCAGCTTCTCTAGCCTTTGCACAACCAAGTGCGAACTAAAAGGCAGCAGGGAGTTGTCAGAAAGAGGTGGTCTACCAGACTCTGTTCCAGGTTTTTCCTCAGAGTTTTCTCCCGAAGCCTTTCCCGCGATCGGGTATCCCGCAAGGCAGTGGAGGTTTAAAATTAGGATGTTCGTACCCTTAGATGAAATGCCCTCCCAGGCTAACGAGCTCCATCTGCCCGAAGCAAACTGGTTTTCAGGCACCAGTCAATCGCCCTCGCCCCTTCTCCTGTTGGTAGAAGCAGTTCCGCCGGGCTCGGGGAGCCACTCGTGCAGGCCAGAAGCTGGACGTCGTTATCAGAGGCTATTTGAGACGCGTGCCATATGAGAGCATTTTATAAACAGTGGGAGCGTATCCCCACTGCCACCCCCGAGTATGACAACCTTTGGAATCCTGATTCCATTAAGGGTCCACTAAAGCATCGGATTCTTCCGAAACTTCGAAGTTAGTTAGCTCGGAAGCCAGATAATTGGATAGAGCGAGGCGTTTTTCACTGTCATTCAAAGACGCTGTATTAATTCGTTTGGTGGCGCGGGACCTCGGACGAAAGCTAAGGTGAATTTTGACTCTCGCGTGCAGCAAGACGTGATCTGTCCCACTAGCTTAGCCAGTCTCCACACCATGATAATATTTACAGGCCTCAACAGAAGAGCTCTAGTGCGAGCCGACCAAAATATGATCCAGGTGCTGTGCAGTGCGTCCATGGTTAGAATACCATGTCAGTAAGTACCTCCGGGAATGCTGATATCGCGTGTTCGATACTGTAAGACGATTGACGCTAGCGAAATCAAGCATGCGTTTACCATTTCGCAACGTTTTCCAAGACTGAACATGTCAATAATTCGCTGAGTAGTAACGTCCGGTGCGCTCATACGAGCACTCCAGTCATCAGCAATGATCACTATGTCACACCTAAGGATTTTATCGACGGCCTGTTGCAATTATTCGTAAAATGCATCCTTGGATGATCATCAGTGGACATGGTAGGCGCGTAAAAGGACAAAACAGTCACGCTGACCGGTTTTCCACGGAAACGCATAAACAAATTTCTGGGTGAAATGACATCCCATAAGGTTAGGGCATTTTGTGCCTTCGCATCAAGCGCAATCTCAACGCTATGTAGCCAGGAGATGTCAGTGGGTCCAATGTAGTACAACCAGTGAGTGAATGAATGAAAGCACAGGCCTGATCCAGGCAAAGTGCCGTGCAGCGACAGACTACACGTGGGCTAAGATACTGTCAGGTTCATCATCATCAAAGACAGCATTACACCGGTAGCACGTACCGAAGGCTTAACTGCCATACAACCATGAAACATTAAAATCCTAAAAGATGGGGAAGGGTGGGACTTAAATTGCTACGGCTTCTATAGAAGAGTAAGCACAAACAAACTGGGAAGAGGTGCCTACACCACGAATGGAACATGCATTCAAACAAGTTTCGTGAACGAGTAGAGCAACATGAGCACGGCAGCTTCCTTGCGGCTTTCACTGTCATGCATCATAACAGGCTATTCTCGTCACTCCTTGACAATATACAAGGTTATGCAAACACTCCAAGAAGATGCTTAGTGCAAGACCGCCATTGAACACGGTTTCGGGACATATCCTGAAGCGTAGCTAACCATTGCGATATATGATCGCGGGGACACCAGCCTGGAAGACGCGCTGCACCTACTTTGGAAAGGTTACTAGTATGAATTTTTAGCTGCCTATGCCATGTGACGGTTTGGCCACCCTGAGATTTACGCCAATCAGGATGTGGCGTCACAAAAAGAATCTGTTACGGGAGTCGGTGGTCCGGCATCCGTAAAACGTGACCTAACCAGCGTAACCTATGCAGGTTGATCTGCTTCTCTATATCGACATTACTACCAAACAACTTATTTCGGAGAGCATCGGTGCGCATACGATTGTAACAGCTAACTCCTAGAATGCTGCGGAGACACCGGTTGTCAAACACTTGGAGACGCTGAATGTGTTCTTTACGTAAGATCCAGTTTTCGCACCCATACAGTAGCACAGCCCGAACTGTCGCTTTATAGACTCTACCTTTGAGTATCAGAGACAGTCATTTCTGACGCCAGAGGTGACCTACGTTGCGGAATGCTACGGTCGCTTTAGAAATTGTATGTATTAAAGCACAAGCCTGAACCAGGCAAAGTGCCGTACAGTAAGATACTGCACGTGGGCTGAGATACTGTCAGGTTGCCCAGGCCTAGAAATGCGTGCCGAGACCTCTAACGATGCAGAATTATTGATACAACTACCAAGATACTTAAAACGATCCACAATTTCAAGAGCCTGATTGACAAGTAATAAAGCGTTGTTCGATAAGTCGATGTCTTGCAGAAGAACACTGCACTTAGAGGGCGCAAAACACATTTCAAATGCGGGCACAATATTAGATAGCTTGTTCAGTATCGCCTGTGCATCTGTGTATGAGTCGAAGAGCAGAACTATATCAGCGTAATCCAAGTCGAGAAGCTTGACGCCTGGCATTA
Source organism: Atriophallophorus winterbourni (assembly GCA_013407085.1). Taxonomy (NCBI): domain Eukaryota; kingdom Metazoa; phylum Platyhelminthes; class Trematoda; order Plagiorchiida; family Microphallidae; genus Atriophallophorus; species Atriophallophorus winterbourni. The sequence continues at coordinate 14,342 of JACCGJ010002835.1, read as the reverse complement.
TGTGAACTCCGAAGGTTGCAGCACCGTCGCTGCATAATTCCATGATAGCATCAATTACGAAATTGAACAAAAAAGGAGACATCGGACATCCTTGTCGGACGACACTTGTAGTGTTGAATTAGGGAGAAAGTTCGTTGTAAACCTTAACGCATCCGGATCTATGAGCACAAAGTGCGCGTAGTATGTTGACATACTTATGCGGAACGCCTTTGCACAACAAGGTCTTAAACAGGACATTTCGATCGACTGAATCAAATGTTCCTTTGAAGTCTGAAAAAGATGGCTATTATCGGCTGTCGATAGGTGTGCCGCAGTTCTAATATCCGTCGAAGAGTAAAAATGTGGTCGGCACAGCCTCTGCCAGGCCGGAAGCCAGCTTGCTGCTCACGGATCTGTGATTCCCTATGCGATGTTAATCTTCGAAGACATATGGGCGCTAATAATCTCGTCATGATGGGAGTGAGACTTATCCCACGGTGATTAGAGCATGAGCTTCGCACACCTTTTTTAAATATAGGTATGATAACCGATTCGCCCCAACTCGGAGGGACGGATTCTGGCATCCACACTTCACGGAGGACTTGGCCTTCTTTGAACAAAACAAGCGGTATGTCATCGGGCCAGCAGCTTTGAATCGTTTCATGGATTCGATACATGCTTTAATTTTTAAATCATTAGGGGGATCTACGCTAACAGGCCAAGGATCACACTGCTTCAAGTTAGGGAATGATTCTGTTGCAGGCGACCAGCTGAATTGTTCTTCAAAATTTTCGGCCCAGCGTGACAGGCGGCGATTCTTATTAGTGATAAGAGTACCGTCTAATTACGCTATAGTCTCACTCACTCCTTGTTTCGTAGGCCCAGTCGATCGAATAAGTTGGAAGAGTTTTCGCACGTTACCCGCATTATTTGCTATTTCCATTTCTTCGACCTTATTTAGCCACCACCTTTCTCTGTCTAGTCTTAAGCTCCGTTTAAGTTCATTCATCACGCGTCTACGCTCTGTATTGTGTCCAGGACCATGAGGTATTTCGCGTCGCTGGTGAAGAATTTCTATAGAGCGCTGTGAAATCCAGTGGGACTTTTGGGTTGGTTGTGCAGTCTCACAGGCTGTTATTGAGGCGGCTCGCATAATCCCTGCTATTTTGTTCCACCTTTCATCGGTAGTTGCATACTGGGCAACTGAGAGTGAGTTATTATTATTATTACACAAGTCTTTACAGACGATGTGCCAACAAGTAAACCATGAAGAGGGTACATGATGAAAGAAAAATGTAGGTTCCATGGTTCTTGTTGAAGGCGAGATACTACCCGGTTGCCAAGGCCGAAGTAGGGGGTTAGCTTAGGGGACCCCACCAGAAACCTTTGACTCAAAAGTCTCCCCTCAAGGCAGCGGTTTTTCCCTTCGCGAGAGCCGGTGACGATTTTGAGTGATCTTGCGCCTCTCTTGAAGTGCCTCGGCGATTGTTCGAGTACGCCTCTCTAGCATTTGCACGACCAGGTGCAACCTGCAAGGCAACAGGGATTTTTCCTCAGGGTTCATTCCCGAAGCCTTTTCCGCAATCGGGTATGCCGCAAGGCAGCGGAGGTTTGGAATCAGGGTTTTCCTTACCTTAGACGGACTGCCCTCCAAGGCTGACGAGCTCCATCTGCCCGGAGCAAACTGGTTTTTAGGCGCCAGCCATCCGCCGTCGCCCCTTCTCCTGTCAGTAGAAGCAGTTCCGCCACGTGCAGGCCAGGAGCTGGGCTTTGGTTGTCAGAGGCTGTTTGAGACGCACGCCATATGGGAGCATTTTATAGACAGTGAGAGCTCATCCCACTGCCACTCCCGGCTGTGACAACCTTGGAACCTTGGAGTGAGTTACTCAAGGTGGTCCTAAAAATGTCTTGAACTGCAGGCAGATAGAATTTTTCGACCACAATGCGTTTCCCATTCGAGGGCTTTGTACCGGAGAACTTTAACGAGAACCTATATCGCACAAAAGCAGATCTGAATCTACGCAGGTATTCCAAAAAGAGCGGCAGACCTCAATGCAACCTCTTCAGCGAGAACTTATGGTGTTATGGTCGATTTGGGCCGAAGGTTGGCTTCCATCCGGCGAGCGCCATGTGGCACATTGACATCTTTTATGGCGAAAGGAGGTGCTGCTAATGAATAATCGAGATTGTGCACAGAATTGTATAAACCGCTCACCATTATCTGTGCGTTGGCTTTCAAGACCAAACATGCCACCTAATTGTGATTCACATGTATCTAAGCGACCTAGTCTGGCATTCATATCTCCTGCTAAGACAACAATATCGGAGCTTTTTGCACGTCGCAAAAGAGCATAAAGATTGTCGTAGAAGGCGTTCTTCTCGTCGTCGGAATTGGTGTTAGTCGGAGCGTAAGTTGCTACAATGAACAGCATCTCTGATTAGAAGATTTTGAGTTTGGTCTAATATTAGTGGCTAGTCTAACTGCACACATCCTGCTATTTCAAGGAATCCAATCGATTAGACACGATTCAGCACGTTAATTCAGCACTATACCAACACCCGCCTGTCTAGAGATGGCAGCTACAGAATCACCAGAGCAGCGCAAAAAGTAGCGAGTTGAAAGATTTGGGGCAGTAAGTTCAGTAATTATAGACGGATCATATAAGCGCGTTTCCGATAAACAGCGAACATCAATAGATAGACTATCTAAAGTAAGATCCAGTGCAGCTTGCTGGCCTATTTGTCTCAGAGTCCTGACATTCATGCCTCCGATGTGAGCAGAGGTCCGTGGTTTAAGAAAGTGATCTGTAGATTCGCGAACAGAAAATGTTCCAACATGTTCAGCGCGGTCTTTTCTAAAGCTGGGATTGACAGACGGAGAGTTGTTAAGAGTGGATGGGGGAGGGGAAGGGTCGGAAACAGTTTGAAGAGTAGGGCCAGCAGTAGCTTGTTTTCGCTTACCCGCCCTGCTGTATGCAGCAGGTAAGGCGACCCTGTTTATCGTGCGCGACGGCCGATGCACTATGGAGTTGGTTTTCGTAGTAATAGTCATGGTTGTATGCGGGCTGGGATACTGCCAGGTCGCCCATGCCTAGACAGGAGAACAATTAGGGTTCTCGACCAAAGCCTTTGGCTAAAAAGCCTGACCCACAAGGCAGCGGGTTAGGTTGAGACCGTGTTCGTCTGACCTCTATCCATTGACCTTCCTGGTATGAGTGACTCTGAAGGTGCTCGGAGAGCACCACCCAGTATAGCTCAATGGGTCATAGAGGTACACTAACTATCGCACCACGTTAAGGTCCAGTCTCAGCGCGATGGACTGACAGGTTACCCAGGCCTAGACAGAGTATCCAAAAGCAAAATATGAGAATAATAATATACGTACAACCAGTAAATGTCCATTCCTGGAATATTGATACGAATGTTGCCAGTGCCCAAGCAGCCTATACTTACGCCATAGTCGCAGAGACGGCGCATTATGATGCATTGGCTACCGGGATCGAGGAGGGTTCTGACGTTCCGACATAAGATAAACAGTGGGGAGCGAGTATCAACCCTTTAGCGACCAAAAGGACCATACGGTTCTCTTTTGGATAACTGTTCTAATAATAAAACAGTGAACAATATTCGGTTGCTGCGAGGTTTGAACGAGTCCAGACATGTCGAAGCATCGTTCTTCTCCTTCTTCTTCTGAATCGAAAGCAGAAGGGATAAAATCCCGTTTGAGCTTCATCACAGTAATAGACATGGGTGACTTCTGCTGACAAGGCAAACCCTGAGAGTAGAGGAACACCACTATATCACTCCGGGGATCAAGTCCATCCGTCTCAACAAATGCTGATCCAACGCGCTTTTGAATAGCTGTTCAGATGGTAGAGACAGGAGCTATTTCGGTAGAGAGTTCCAAGTGTTCACCACCCGCGTGGATAGCGTGCTCAGCTTCATCCTTCTAGGCTTCTGCAACTTAAAGTCATGTCCACGAGTCCTCGACTCACCTACTAATCGGAAGTACTGGAGGAACTCGTCTCCATATTGACCGAGAAGAATACGGCGTGTCAGGAGCAGGTCATATCTTTCCCTTCGAAGCTCTAGGGGGTAGAGTTTCAGCAAGCTCCTCCTATCCTCGTACGCTAGTTGGCGCATTCCACAAACCATCTTAGTGCCCCTCCTTTGTACCCTCTCCAAGGAGTCGCATTCGCCTTTGGACTGAGGAAATGCAACAGGTAGCCCATATTCCAACAGAGGACGAATGTACACAGAGAAAAGTGTCTGGAACATTTGCGGGGTAATGGACGCAAAGGAACGCCGAATCGCCCAGAGCATCCTGGTAGCGCTGCCTATTCTCCGACAAGTGTCAGCCTTCGACTTCAAGGAATCCATAACCAGAATCCCTAAGTCTTTTTCGACCGTCACCGCTCTAATAGGCTTACCTCCAATAAAGTATTCACCACCAGTGTCATCGGAGTTTATGCGCATGACCACTGTCTTGTCCTCATTGATAGGCAGTGACCAGCGATGTGTCCAACTGACTAAGTCATCAACTGCTTGTTGCAGTTGCTTGTGGCCATCGCAGGAACTGACAGAGGCCCACAGTTTCAGATCATCCGCGAATAAAAGACAATCGATCGCTACCGCGTCCGGAATATCATTCACGAAAACTTTGAATAGCAATGGGCCAAGGACAGATCCCTGCGGCACTCCGGAGCCTGCTATCATCTCTGAAGACAAAACTCCATTCACCTCGACACGGTTTGACCGCCCTGAGATGAATGCCTCGATCCATTTTAGTAGACAACCCTGAATACCCAAACCCTCCAGCTTGACGAGCAATCGGCGGTGGGGCACGCGGTCAAACGCCTCACTGAAGTCGATAAAAATGACATCGACCTCTTGACCAGAATCAGTCAAAGCACACCAACTTTCTCGCGCCAGGAGCAGATTACTTACGCATGAGCGATTTTTGGTGAATCCATGTTGTTGTGGACACCAACGCCCACACTCCAAAAGAAAGTGCTCTAATTTCCTTTTGATCAGCTTCTCTAAAATTTTACCGATCACAGAAGTCAGAAGATTTTGTTATTTTTTTATTCGATTATTCTCATCATGGTTGATAGTAAATCAAAATCGAACCTCCGTTCTAACAGTAAAGTTACTCCAAAATCCGGCGAATGTAAGACAACAGGTAAAAGCCAACCTTCAAAAAACGTAGAGCATAAATCCAGCAAAAAACCAACGTCAATCTTGACAAACTTGGACGCCAACACTTGTGGCAAGGGAGACTGCTCCAAAGCCGTAACTGAAGGAATTGAGTGTAGTAGTTGCTCCACATGGTTCCACTCGCGTTGTTCCGGGTCATCAACGTTAGAATTAAGAGAGCATCGACAGCGCACAAACTTACCATGGTTTTGCGTACACTGTTCCAAAAAACCGATTATCCGCTCTCTGCTTACTTTGCTCGACCAGCAGAAAGAAATCATCTCTTCACTTGAAGCACGCGTGAAACTACTCGAAACGAAGTTTACGACCTGTTCATCACCACCTAATTCTATTGAGGACGATATCCGCCCCAAGATCGCCACCAAGCTTGGCTACTCCAAAGTCGTTGCTGCGTCACCTCGTGTACAAACTGATCCCCATATCTCGAAGCTACCATTAGTCCCAGCGATAGATGCAACACGTCCTTCTGCTAACCAACAGAAAAACCCTAAGCAGAATTCTCGCGATGGTAGAATGACGGTGATCTGCACAAACGTACCCGAATCCAAGTCGCTGTGTTTTAAAGAACGTCTATTCGAAGACGTTTCGCAATGGGATCAAATTTGTCGTACCCTTCAGGTTTCCTCGGAAGCCGATAGCGTGGTGCGGTTGTCCAGGCCTCCGAATTCGTCTCACCTAGGAGAACCCAGACTTCTGCGTGCCACACTGAAGTCCGTTGAAGCAGCTGAAACCGTGCTTCTCTCCACGTACGTACTTCGCAAATCCCCTACTCCAATCCGCATCTTCGCAGATCTACCATGGGCAGCACGGCAAGCCAAGAAAAAGCCGTCATTTGACTGGAAGCAGGATAATGTCAAACGTAGTATATACGTACACGGAATTCCTGAGCTTTCCGACGCCGACGAATCCAAAAACAACATTCACGACTGTGAGCAATGGCGCTTTATACAGCAACAATCTGACATAACCGCCACACTCACAACGTCGCTAAAACGCCTACCCAAGTCACCGAACTATAAAGGCAATGCCCCCCGAATTACGAAAATAACATTCCAGTCGGAAAGTATGGTCACGTCGGCGCTCGAATGTTGGTACGCGAACCGATGGAAAGCTCCATCAGAAATTCGCCTTCGTTCGTCTATCGATACCAATCGGATTAGACCCGAGACGAAAATTACCGACCCAACACCCGAGGTCGAACAACCGGAATTACGTGAAGCAGCCGCCTCAAAAAACCTACCACAGCCGATCCCTTCCGGATCGGCTTCCTAGGTGGTACACCTCACGACGCCCAACGCAACCGCCATACACTGTCCTGTTGCTATACGAACATCCGAGGATTCATGAACAAATTCTCCGAATTAAAACTGCTCCATTCGACAAAAAACTTTGATCTCATTGCCATCACAGAAACCTGGTTGACCCCAACCATATTAGATACTGAACTAATGCTCCCAAACATGTTGTCATTCCGCATTGATCGTAAGACTAGAGGTGGAGGTGTCCTACTGTATTACAATCAAGCACTACGCTGTGAAGAGATCGAGAACCCTGATCTGTCTGTTCCTGACACTTTGTGGTGTAGAGTTTTCTTGCAGCGCGACGATGTGGCCTTGTTGGGTGTGATCTACCGCCCTCCAAATGCGGATTCTCATACAGACTCTTCTTTGCTGACTGCCATCCGACTCGGACTTTCTCAACACTTCACGCATGTCCTCATAATGGGAGACTTCAACTCTCCGGGTGTATCGTCAGGCTCGCCCAGCCATCAGTTTGGACGTGACTTATCAGAATTGATTGCTACCCATCCATTGTACAGCCATGTCAACGAACCGACACGATTCTGCGGCCACCAGATCCCGTCTACCCTCGATCTGATACTCACCAACGAAGAACTGATGGTCGAAAACATGATGATCGAACCACCACTGGGTCATGCTGATCATGCCGTGCTGATATTTGACTACCTCTGCTACTCTCATTATGAGGGGATACCGGACGCCACTACTAGGAGGATTACGAACTACACGCTACTGCGTGAGCTTGTTGCCGCGAACACGTGGGACTTGCTACATACTACGCAACTTGATACTGCTTGGAGTTATTTTGTTACACGATGGCACACATTACTTGACCTATCATCGACCATGAAGGCAATACCAACAAAACGCGACCGACCGACAATTAGAAGCCGGACCAAAAAAATGATGGCACTACGGAACCTTGCATGGCATACTTTCTCTCGATGCCCCACCTCAGAGAACTGGGAATTCTACAGATTATTGCGAAACCAGTGTACATCTCTCAAACGCAATGATCAATTCCTTTACCAACAACAGCTAACTTTGAGACTTCTAGACAACCCGAAGCTGCTATACAAGGAGATCAACGCTCGGAGGAAAGTGAAAACAGGTATCCCTTCGCTCAAGACACCCTCGGGTCTATCCACGTCACCTGAAGAAGTCGCCAGCACTTTGGGCGCGCAGTACGCTCCCATCTTTCGTGCTGCCCCTAAGTCCGTAGTCATACTTGCACCAGTGTCTCCTGTGCCTTCATTGAGCTCAATCATCTTCAGCCGCGACGCCGTCTACCACAAATTGACCCACCTGCGACAGAATAGCTCCCCGGGTATAGATCACATACACCCAAAGGCTTTGAATGCAGTCGCAGCATATATCTCAAACGATCTGGCGCTATATTTCCAGCGTTCACTCGACTCAGCTGAAGTCCCACAAACTTGGAAACAAGGCTTGATCACTCCGGTCTTTAAAGGAGGCGACCGCACCTTACCAGCTAATTACCGCCCGGTGACCCTGCTGTCTAACTCCGCCAAGGACGGTCCCAAGCCCGTCTGAGAAAGGAGGAGGGTTGGGCTTAGGGCTAGCAACCCTATCCCGTAAAACCTACATTGCTACGGAAACGAAGACAACAGATCCGTGGCTCGGTCATGTATGCAGGATGGATCCCAGTTCGCATACGAAGGTAGCCATTCACTGGCGTCCGCAAGGTAAACGAAAAGGGGACGGCCCAAGGAAACTTGGCGCAGAACGTTGGAACGCGAACTACATGCACAAGGATTCACGGTGCAGACGGCAACGGAAGCAGCGACAGACCGGAACCACTGGCGTAAAGTTGTCTTCGCCTCATGTGCCACCCGGCACGGAGAGGGCTGACTAAATCTCAAAGGTCATGGAAAGTATTATAGCTGACACCATCACACGCCACCTTGAGGAAAATCACATCCTTGCTCATGAACAGCATGGTTTCCGGCCAGGACACTCCTGCCTATCCAACCTCCTGTTGGCCAGGGACGATTGGACGAAAGCCGTGGACTGCCGGGTGGCAGTTGACGTGGCATACCTGGATTTTTGAAAGCCTTTGATAGAGTTGATCACCTTATTCTCATTCAAAAGCTACGCCACTACGGAATCGATGACCCCTTGTTGACGTGGATCAGCCGATTTCTGCAAGATCGCACATCGTTTGTGCGCGTCAAAGACGCCTATTCAGACTGTTTCCCGGTAACCAGTGGGGTTCCGCAGGGATCCGTACTCGGACCCACTCTCTTCCTTATATTCATCAATGATATCAGCATGATCTTATCAAGCTCATTTTTACTCTTCGCGGATGACCTCAAGGTTTGGCGTCGTATATCTAGCTTCGAAGATCATCAAATCCTGCAACGTGACCTCGACCGCCTCTATCAGTGGTCATTCGAACACAATTTACCGTTCAACTCAGAAAAATGCCACATTCTGACCATTCGACACTCTGTTCGTTACGCTTATCACTTGGGGGACGAACTTTTGCGCCATGTGGACCAGGTAAGCGACCTCGGCGTCATCGTACAGCACGACTTGGGCTGCACCAGCCAGTGCAACAAGGCTGCAAGAACCGCAAACCACAGTGTTGGTCTTCTGAGGCGACTTTTCAGACGCTTTGACTGACAACTCTTCCCACAGCTACTGTCCGCCTACATCCGCCCCCCGCTCGAATACGCAGTCAGTGCGTGGCATCCGTGGCTCCAACAAGACATGAACGCCCTCGAACAGCCACAACGGCGAGCAACAAAGCTCATCAACGGCCTTCAAAACATGTCCTACGAAGAACGGCTGCAGTATAGCGGCCTCTTCTCAATCCGCTACCGACTCCTCCGCGGTGATTTCGCATTCTCACAGAGAATCACCACCCTTGCAAGTCCTTGATGCCTCTATCCAATCGACGTACTCATCGTGGGCACAATCTCAAGATTGCTCATCAGAACAGCCGATTGAACGGTCGACGGTATTTCCTACCACTTCGCATATGCCGTGTATGGAACGCTCTCCCGCCGGAGGTGGTATGTGCTGAGTCACTGTCTTCGTTTAAGCAACGTCTAGACAAACACCTTTGGCAATCAACTTTCAAATGACTTGTTTATCTTTCGCCATTCCGTTCTACCCCATTATACTACATACCCCTCACATATCCATGAATAACTAACATTTTTCCAGTCTTTTCTCCCCAGCTTGCAAGCATCAACGTTGCTCACGCCAAAGCCACCGTCCGCAAGTCCGTCATGCACTGGAGGACGTGGTGGGAATGTGTCTTGTGCGGACACTTCTCCCTATAAAAAGCCACAAATGTCCAATCAAGGTGTATGCTATACGCGAACATGGCCCGCTATAAGGCCTATTTGCCTCCCTTTTTCTCTCTTCATGTATGCTTTTTAGCACGCTTTGTGCGACCCTCTGTACACACCACCCAGTGGTTTCTTACAAGCTATCAGCTTTTATTACCACAATAAAACTATTGACTATTGACAATCTTCAACATCAGCTGCTTGATCGAAAGACCAATCGAGAGATGAAGCAACATCCCGTAACCTACCCGCGTCTGCCTTCCGAAAATTCCTTCTGGGAATTGGATCTGGTACCCAGCCAGTGTTGCGTTTCCACATAAAACTTAAGGTGGCATGGTCACTGCAGCCTAATGGAGCTTCAGTCCGAAGCTGAGTAATATCGGTTCTTAGACTGTCTGGCACTCAGTGTGCGTCATTCCATCAGTATGCAGAAGGTCTTTGCGAGCTATAGACGTACTGTTCTGTTCTCCTTAAAAGTTCATTTTTGTAACTAAAATGGCACATACACCAGGTGAGATTTGACTCTAAATAATTCATTGGTGAAAGATGAGTATTTGAGTTAAAACTTAAAGTCTTTAGAATGACGTTTTTGTTTTTATCAAGATATTTACATTATATTTTGTAAAGAGGACCATACGGTCCTCTTGGTCTTGGGAAAGGCACAAGTAAAAGAGGACTGTATGGTCTAGTTGGTCTTGATGATTCGTTTTCCGAATATTACTATTTATTATCACCAAATTAATTGTCTAACCATATATTTAGGCAGATATTAATATTTCCAATGATATTCATTATTTCAAAACAACATAACAATGGAATTATTTGTATTTCAAACACATTATTTAGAGTCTTTGATTGTTGCATAGCCAAGTAGTATGACATGATCATTTGAATATAAAACCTCAAATAAATGAAGGTCATATAGCTACAAAAGATATGATTCGAATGTTATAGTTTAATTTATAATCTTGATATATATTTTGTCACAGAATACACGACATATTTTGGGATTTAAATATTTCCCAAATGTATTCCATCTTTTGTTCATAATCATTTGTCAATTATTATCAGCAATTCATTCTTTTATAATTGTGCTGTAGTAAGGCGATGTGACGTAACAAGTGATTTTTGAATTGAGCAAAATATATACCTACAAGTTTCTTGTTTTTAGGTACGAGGATGAAGCCCAGCAGCATCGCCAGTAAAGTAGCCACACTAGATTGTACATGTGATGTAGAGTCAGATTTTTCTGATGATGATGTTCTATATCCTGATTTTGAAGCCCTCATGCAAAATTTAAGTGAAGATGAACACAATGTGAAGGATCAAAAGAACATACTTACTGAACAACGTTGTGTTGACACTGCAGTTACAAGCATAAGGAATAAATCTGATCGTATTTATTGGCATTCTATGAGAACATCACATACGGAAGAGGATGTTCACGTATTTGACAGCCATCTCATCGAAAATGACAACATTGAGTCTCCAATGCTTTAATTCAAGAGTCTGGGATCTGATGACCTAATAGAACAAATTTGTAAACAAACTAATTTGTATGCTCTACAAAACGATCCATCAAAACCCCTTAATCTAACTAATTTGGAATTTGAACAGTGGTTGGGAATATGCATGCAAATGTCAGTGACCAAAATTGATAACACTCGCCTTCATTGGTCAGCTCATGCTTTGGATGAGAACATTGCTCAAACAATGCCACGAGAAAGATGGAAAAACATAAAATCTAATCTACATTTGGTTGACAATTCTTTATTGAATTCAAGTGACAAGTTAGCTAAAGTGAGACTTTTTGTTGACCATTTGAAGGAGAAGTTCAAGCATTTCCCTATGGGAGAAAATTTATGCGTTGACGAGCAAATAGTTCCCTTTAAGGGCAAGTCATCACTCAAGCAATATATTATCAAGAAGCCAAATAAATGGGGATATAAAATATTTGTTGTTGCAGATAGTACTGGCATCGTCTACGACTTCTTGCCATACTCAGGAGAAATTATGCCTGTGACAAGGGCGGGTGTCCCTGATCTGGGTCGAAGCTCCAATGCTGTTCTGAACGTGGCCGAAACCATTCCAGATGGGGAAAACCACAAGATCTATTTTGATAACTGGTTCACATCACTGAAACTAATTTTTCAATTGGCATCAAGGCAAATATGGGCATGTGGAACCGTCCAAGAAAGAAGACTTAGAGGGCTGAAATTTAAGTCTGATAAACAGTTACGTGAGCGGGGCAGAGGTTCATTTGATGAACATATGAGTGAAATTGATGGCGTTTCAATCACTGCTGTGAAATGGCATGATAACAGGTCTGGTTTCCTTACTTCTAGTTTTCTTATGTCCGCTCCATTAAATCGGCGAGAGAAATTTGACTAATATTTCACTTGTTTGACATGGCAGTGGTGAACAGCTACTTACTATTGCGAAGAGCTGGAAAATATAAGGTAGTTGCATACTATAATAAGACATCCTTATGTGACTTCAAACTGCAGCTTGCAAATTCCTTGATCAAAAGTGGAAAGCACACTCTTAAGAAGAGAGGGAGACAATCAGATGAAAGTGTGCAGCAAAAGTATTCAAAGAAAAGAAAATCAGGAAAAGCAACAGTACCAATTCCAGAAGAAAGTATCAGGAATGATGGTGTAAATCAATTACCAACTTTTCATGAGAACAGAGGAATGTGTAAAAACCCAGGTTGCAAAGGCAAAATACACATGTTTTGCAAGAAATGCGTTGTACATCTGTGTTGTGAGCGAAACAGGTACTGCTTTGAAGCTTTTCATCTAAAACTAAACTGTTTTGAAACTGTAACTGACCTGTTAAAGGACTGTGTAATTGTAAATTTGGTTCTAGTTGTAAATTTGATTTTTATATTGTACAATAATGTTTTATTTTAAAAAATAATACACAAAGAAAGGAAATATTTATCACTAATTTGCATGAAATTTTCCCTCAAGTCCAATAGGACCGTATGGTCTTCTTTTGTTTAAGCTGTCTCAGGTCCAAGTGGACCGTACGGTCCTCTTATAAATTTTCCTCCGAAATAAACGTTTAAGTATATACATGTATAATTATGCCCTATAGTTATAATTTCAGTGTAAAAAATTAACAAAAATATTTTTTCTTAATCAGCAAAAAAGTTTGTCGCTAAAGGGTTAAGGCACCCAGCTTGCTTACTTTGCACCCCAGCCGCTGGGAGAGCATGAGGCGCGTCGCCTACTGCGCACGCCGTAGGATTAACGATATTTTGTAGTGATCCGCGAATCACGAAAAGTCTTGGCAATTTGTGAACAAAGCGGCGTCCCCAGCACGACTCCGCGTTTCTTCAAGCCAGCTTTTTTAGCCTTTCCACAACCAAGTGCAAACAGCAAGGCAGGTTTAAAATCAGGGTTTTTTCCAATAGATAAAAAGCCTTCCCTGGCTAACGAGCTCTATCTGCCCAAAGCCAACTGGTTTTCAGGCACCAGACACTCGCTTTCGCCCCTTCTCCTGTTGATATGGTATTGTATGAAAGCACAAGCCTGATCCAGGCAAAGTGCCGCACAGTCAGAGACTGCACGTGGGTTAAGATTGCCCAGACCTAGACAGATATGAGAGGGAAATAGAAATAGTAGTGAGACTCCAGTGTGTTTCAGCATGCAGTTCACTACCGTTGGTCAATCAATTTAGCACGTTATTTGCACATCTGTTGGTAGAAACAGTTCTGCCGGGGCCCGGGAAGCTGTAGTGGACCAGTCAAGTTAGTATACAAAACTCGCAATACCAAAATAAGCAATCTGACTCACTAACAGTTCTTTCGATCCACGTACATATAATCCGAAATCCTCCTTTGGATATTCCTTGTTCTTGTAATGACTTCAATATTTCTACTCGCAATGTTACGTTCCCGAGACGGAACTCCTAAAGCCCAGATCGACCGAGAACGCGGTAACGCACACAACAGAAGTATATTGTGTTAAGTGATAAGTTGATTATGTACAAAATCTTATTCAGCAGAAGAATTGTGTTCACTAAGTTATCGAACAAAAATCGATGAAATGTGAGTAATAACGTTAACGGGAAATCGAAAAATCAATAGTACTACCGATCGTTTGAACGTAACAGTATTGGCAGAACAAATTGAGCTGAAGATATCAAAAACTGTACAATAGATTTTTACCAGAAAAAATTGTCAAGTAAAAACAGATTTGTACAAGCTCGACACATTCCCCCCTCTAGCGCGTTGAAAAAAATGGAAACGCTCGAAACATTTTAAGTGAAGTAAGTCTCAAGTTTCCTTGGCCAAGTAACAATACGGCCAGATCGTGTGTGTTGGGTTCTTTTCAAGCAAGAACGTAAAGTCTGTGGGGAAGGACTGAGTATACCGATTGGGTGCGTAATAGGGGTGCATTGGATGTCGGTGGTAATAGAAATAAGGTGACCACGGGATGGGGCGTCGGCAAAAACGTTATCTTGGCCTCAGACGTGTCGGATGTCGATGGTAAACTGTGCAATGAAGTCCAGTTGTCGA
>JACCGJ010002834.1:0-10298 GCA_013407085.1 Atriophallophorus winterbourni | reverse complement strand
TGATGACCGGCTTTAGATTCAAGATGCGAAAAATGCTTCATAAATAGAGATCATTAAGCTTTCTTTGGTTTTGTTTTTGTTTTTTCTTTGATTAAATGCAATATGAAGTAGATCAAGTACATTTTCGCTTTTCTAATCATCAAATGCCAAAAGTCTTATTCGCCATCAGTGGAACCGATCTGATTAGTGGTTGATGCGCTGTTCTACTCTGTATTGCCTTAATGCCATTAACTGGAATTCAACTTAAACTGACATAAGTTAAGAAAGAAAAGTATATGACATTTTGAGCTGTTCTTCCTTTTTCGGATTCATAGAACACGTATTTCATGAATATTTAATGAATATTCAGTTTCAGCTGAACATTTGAACAAGTTACATGGTGCGTTTACGTAGAATTGTTAGTTTAATATGAGCGGAATTATTGCTAACGTATTTCAAAAAATATATGTAAAATTGTTTTCATATCCTTTGACCATAATGTCTGACATATTCGAGGTAATTTGTGATGTTATCTCGCTACGATCAGTATAAATCCGATTGGTGATTGTTTATTGTTACGCAAACTTTTTATAAATAGCTTAATGTGTCGTTCTTTCGAAATTCAAACAACTGTGATTGAGAACGTCTGCATTGCTCTTCGGTTTAAACTAAGTTGGATAACCCTCATAGCACCGCGTGAAAATTACTCTAAATATTTTAACTTTTTCCGAGGTAAGAAAATTAATTATCAAAATGATATTTCATTAAAATGGAGTGTGCGTTAAAAAAAGATCGACTGTTGATGCAAAGTTAATAGAAAAATAAACTTTCACATTTCTTAAAGTGTCGAAAATTTATTATGAGCTCTAAAATGTTGAAATTGAAAATTTTGTTTGACGCATGTTGCATAAGATTGTTGTTGGCCCTATTTTGTCGATTTCGACCATGGATGTACATCACAAGCGATTGGCGATAAACAATTTCTCCCGTGGCGCTTATAGCGATAGGCAGTGTTTAATCGATCGACGGTATTTGCACTTTAAGCAGCCGAGAACAGTATCTACTCCAACTCAGCTAAAAGAGTACTATTTACGTTGTGCCACTTGGACGATCGTACAAGAACAAATTCTTTCCAACCCGTAGAGTTAATGTGAAGATCTTTCTTATCTCTTTTGCAAACGTTGAACATTCTAAAAGGCCGGTTTACTGATTTCAACGCTCAATAGAGTAGATTTCTTGCAATGCGATCACTTTCCATTTTGCGTACATGACAAAAAAAGATGAATTATCAGTAGCCTATCATCTGGTAGAGTCTAATGGAAAGTGTGATTTTTCATATTCGTGTGTCTGTGAAAATCATATCAAGCTGATTTCAAATGCTCCGACCGAGAATACTTCCAAGACAATTTATGTTAGGGCGTTGTTTGGAAAACGATGTTACCGACATAAACAATTAACTGCGTGCATATTACTAAAACCGTTTACACATTCTTATTTGTTCTAATTACCCTGAACTTTTCCAGAGAGTTTAGCCATAGCCCTTGATATTCAAAAATCCTGACATCAAAAATATGCGATACAACATACTTTTTCATTGGCACGCAATCAAGTAGTGTTCGGACGATAAAAAAATTCATATTTTCCATAAGACGTAGAAGATGGTGACGGCACATAGACATTGAGCAAAGTAATGGTACCAGTAGTGCACTTGATATTTAGAGTAAGAATCCATTGGCTTTCAATGCCGCGTGATTCCGCTACTTTAAGTGAGCAGTCACGTATCTGGTAGCCGAGTCAATTGCAAGGCGGCCACCATTCGGACTTTTTCGCTCATTGAAAATGACAGCTGATTTTCTTACGTTTATGATGTTCAGGACGTCATCGTGGAATCCTGGAATCGTGGATCAGACGCTCCAGGTTCCTTATTTCAAAGCTGATCTTAATGTGTTAGCAGATTGATTCACTGGCGCGGAATATGGCAGTTTAGCATTTATCTGGTTCTTAATTCATATGAAATCGATGATAATATCAGACGACGGCGAGACGCACTACTATTTCTAGTGACTGTCTAGCTTGAAACGAGCGGTGGCCGACCAAAACCACTTTATGCGCTTAGCTCATGTGCCAGCCGAATATAGCGTTTAACTGGAATCTGTTGCTTCCAGTTGGATACATACCGCCGCAGGATTTGTCAATGCAAAGTTAATTGCAACTTCGAACTATATAACGGTACTCCGGCTGCAGAATTTTTTGCAGATTGACTCCTGAAGTTATTTTAAAGTATTTTTGGCAGCAATACAAAAAGCTAACTGGATTGATTCAAACTCCTACGGTTAATTATTTCCATCTCCTGTGAAATATTTTTGTCATTTTGTAAGTTTTATTCCGATTTTGTCTTGATTTTAGGAGATAAGGTAAGTTTTCGCACAAATGTTTAGCAAGCTGACATGCAATCAATTGTCAATAGCGAACATTGCAACATTGTTCCGCATGTTTACAGACAAATTTAGAATTCCGATTAGATTATTTCTTCTGAATTTTGTTGTAAATATATTCCCAACATCCGTGTTTCCTGAGCATTTATAATGATTACCGTGACAATTATTTGCATTCACTTGATATAGATAGGTTACGTGTAACATTTTACAAAGCTTGCACCATAGTGGTCAACAAACCCACTAATATTACAACACGATATTTGTAATATAAAATGGTGATTCGTCGAAAATTATAGTGATAGGGTCACACGCGTCAAGTCTCCGGTGTCAACTCGCAGTGTCAATGAAAGCTTACGTTTCCAATAATTGCACTGTATAAACTCTATTACATGACAATGTAATTTATCCAGGTATCGTAAACAGTATAAACTAAAATTTGTTTTATTTAGAAAAACACGAGCTATGATATATATTTTTCTACAGATTTTATTGCGAAATTTGGCAAAGCAAACAATTGACGAATAAGTATCGCTATGCATCTCAGCAACAACTACTTCATTAAAACACCAGTGTCTCTTGACTAAAATTTTATCAATTGAACTAAAACGACAGGAATTTGAACCAAACTGCATATGCCCTACTACGACAAACATATTTCTTGCTATCATATAATTAATAACCATTTGCTAACAATTGATTGTTCTTTCTACTCTTGGATTTCTCAACTTAAATTACACTACCCCCCATAAGGATAGTTTATCGACTACAAGAGTCAAACTTTTATTTATAATTTGAAACAAATGAACTTTTCACATTCAAACACGGGAAAAAATATCTGGCTGAATTTTTAAATCATTTTTACTAGTTCAAACAAGTTGGGATTGGATACAACTGTTGAATAAGGTTGGTACGAACAACTTTTTCAATCATATTAGCCCACATTAATGTAGACAGGGTTCGAACCAATGACCATGAAAAAATTCATTTGCATGCATTTCCATCACACACACCACGACTGGTTTCTTGCTGTTCGAACGCATCAGGCAGGGACAGTATGATTAGGATCAGCAGGCAAAAGAAACAGTGGCAGAATGGTACACAAGTTGTGCTTGTATGCCACTTTTGGATAAGGATGGTACGACCAACCTGTTTAAACATGTGAGCACACAATAATTTACATTGTGTTTGAACCAATGACCATGAACATTAAAGCTTATTTACATGCATTTTGCTCACACACACACCACGACCGGTTTCGTGCTGTTTGCACTCATCAAGTAGGGACAGTATGATCTGGATCCGCATGCGGTTGAAACAGTGGAACAATCTTAAACAAGTTGCGCATGTATGCCAGTGTTGAATAACGTTGGGACGAACAACCTGTTCAATCACATAAGTACACACACAAGTGCATCTTTTTTATCTTTCTTCCTCAATTTCAAGTACATGCGGATCCTCATCCTACTGACCATACCAGTAAAGTGCAAACACCACGAGCCGTATACAACAGTGGCATAAAAGGGCAACTTGTTTACCATTCTTACACTGTTCCGAGCGCGTGAGTAGCCTGATCCTACAGTCTCTAGCTGAAAATAGAGACAGATGTGACAGCAAACAGCACGGTAGTGAGATGTGTTATGGAAATGCACGCAAATGAGCTTAATATGCTAGTCACGGGTTCAAACGCACTCTACATGTGTTTGGGCTCATGCGACTGAACAGGTTGGCGTTTCAACCTTATCAGTGGCATATAAGCACAATTTTTGTCTATTCTTCGTCTGTTCTAAACGCATAGTGATCCTGATCCTACTGTTCCTAACCGATGAGTAAAAACAGCACTAAACCAGGTCCTAGGGTGTGTGAGTGATGGAACTGCATGCAAATCAGCGTTTTTGTTCATAGACATGTTTCCAAACCCAGTCTACATGAGCGTGTGCTCATTATATCAATCACGTTGTTACTATCAACCTTATCCAACAGTGGCATACAATCACTACTTGTTTACCTTTCTTCCGCTGTTTCATGCACATGCGTATCCTGATCCTACTGTTCCTTCCTGATTATTGCACACAGCACTAAACCGATCATCGCGGTCTGTTATGGAAATGCATGCAAATAGGCTTTTTACGTGTTCAATCTACATTTTCCTAGCTTATAAAATCAACATCCGTTTCAGGATAAATGGGGTGGATTTTATACGTAAGTATTCGATTGATATTAAACCAATTATGAGATAAAATATCGTTATACGCTTGGATAGATTACGAATTTACTTCAATGTAACCATGAGTTAATCCCAACGAATATTCATCTTTAGATTTTCATAAATATTTGAGGAGAAAACAACCTGGAATTTCGTAGTAATAGAAAAAACATCATTAGACATGAAATTAAATTTTTCACGCTGTGAGAAATAACACGTTTAATGTTTGAAGAAAAATATACTCCATATATAGTGAATTCAGAATATATATATATATATATATATATATATATATATATATATTTGAATATATAAAAATATATCGAAATATTCTTCCCTATATCCCGAGTAAAATACGCTCTAACATTAACTGATAGTAAATGCTGGAGCCATAAACTAACTAAATCTTCCGTTTCTTACAAAAGACAATGAAGATATGAAAATAACTATGGTACCTAAAGCCCACCTATGTTAAATTTTCTCTTAGCGAGTACATTTGTATAAATTGCGTTCAATTATTGGATTTTCTTAAAATGATTGTTTATAGTATGCAGAAACACTATTAGAATTTCATGCAATCAAATATATTCTACGAAACCTATCAAACAGTAGCTCATAGGTCTAACTTTAAATATATTCTACTTCACAGCATCATTCATAAATCCTCAAATTCGAGTAAGTTTTTTGCTAATGCAAGGTTTGATTTCATTATACAGATGTAATAGAGCTTAGTAATTAAACCCTTAATTTCACGAGAAATATAAATGTATATTCAATGGATAAAATAGTATCATTGTGAATCGAGGTGTTTTAATCTTGTTGAAACTCATAAATATTAGTTATAATTAAAAAACCAGTGGAAAAATTGTGGTGAAATGAGAATAAGTTTTGTGAAATGATTAAGAAATTAAATCATTCGATATTAATTATGAGCTATATTTTGCACTATTAATTATTTGCGATGAAATGATTCATGTCATTCTGAATACATTTATTTTTTTCGAATATAAAGCTGAAGTTATCTAATTGCATTTCTGAGAGTAAAGCTAGACCACATTTGATTTCAATAACTTACCGATGAAAAGAATACATTGGTAATTACATTTAAAATATTTGAATCATATTTCAACTTTTGATTCTATATTGCGGGTGCTCATCTCAAGACTATTTAAAATCGAAAGAATATTTCAGGGAATAAAACCGCCATCGCACGAAATATATTTTTATGTCAAGTTTAGCGTTATCACGATCATGAAAAATCTAAAAATTCATATTTTGCCGTTTTCGAGCTAGGAATGATAAACACATCTCAAATTCTTGATAATTATTCGTACATAAAACGGAAGTGATCTGGAATTCAATTTTGTTTTAGTCATGTGTATGTTTTTTATTATTGCATCACTTTTAAAGACGATTTGCATGATTGAATATAAATTTTGTCCCTTTTCTATATCATGTTCATCAATTACAATTAAATAAATAACAAAATTTCCTTAATTACAGAAATATAGTCGTAGAAAACACATTGTGTAAGTAATTTAATAATGTAGATAACATTTATGATAATTATTATGAAACATATAATTCACTTGGTATTTATGATCAAATATTTTATGTTTGGTGACAGCCATTATTTATTTAATCGTGATTTTTATTTTAAATGTGATTTGACGAATTGGAATAACGAGAATATTTAAGATAACTACTAAAAATCAAATAACTCCGTCTATATCTATGGTGAAAGTTGTTTTATTTTTCGACAGACATGGCTTAACTCTGCTTTATGTTTCAGATGGCTCTGATTTGAACTACAAACTCATTTGGTGTTGATCAATAAATTTTTGCGAATGCAATAATTCCATTTTACTTTAAAATGACACTTGTCCAGCTCTATTTCGATTAGATGGTATTCAGAATTTATCTACTCGTGAAACTTATTATTATTTTGATCATTTTCGAGCAAATTACTACATAAAAAACATTCCAAACCAATGATCAAGCGCATGCAGATCCTGATAATACCGTCCTTACTTGATGAGTGCGAACAGCACGAAACCGGTAGTAGTGTGATGGAAATGCATGTATATGAGCATTTTGGTGCAAAATTTAAATGCAAAAAATTACAAATTGCTTAGTTAAATGAAGTGATTAATGCATATATTAATTAAATACTAATTAAACTCATTAGGGAGTATCATTAAAATTACAATTGTATTGTAATCAACAGTTACAACAAAAGTAGAAACAAAAATTTGAATGTTAAGACGCGTAGAAGCAAGATCAAATGGATTCAAGACACTGAAGACAGAGTGGTATAAATTTGAAACAAAATAACTAAGAGATATGAGAAATTGAATAGAAGAATAGATTTTCCAAAATTGTCATTCAAATGTACTTCATCGGGAAATAACATAAAATGAATTCAAAATTTGAGGGGAAATGCGACAGCAAGAATTGGCGTCCGAATATCAGAAACAATGACCGAAAAAAAATGCAAGTGGAACCTGACAACAATATATGTGAAATGTAGCAAAAATGAATTCAATTAATTAGATGGGATTCGACAATTGAATCCAGTAATATATTAACACCAACATCACCCAAAATGGCAGGAACCGAATCATTGGAGCAACGCAAAATGTAGCTAGTCGAAAGGTTTGAGGAAGTAAGCTCGGTAATTATTAACAAATCATAAGCGCATTTCTGGCAGCGACTGCCGAAGACATTCCTTATCAGTATTGCTCATCAAGTTTTAGAATACAATGGTAAGGGAATATAAATTGATCTTATCAACATCGACCGATAAACAAATGTCAATGTCACGTATTGTTACTTAGACCAAAACGACTAGTTCGTGATCTTCCATTTCCAATATCCATATCGACCAAACGATTTTAAGTAACAACCGTACAATGATTTTCGTTTATTGGTTGATGTTGATTAGATTTGTTTTTATTTTCTTTCTCTGGTATCGCAAAGATTTTTGAGAAATACCGAAAAGTGATTCCTTCGTCTCAATCAAATGCTTCACATAAATATGGGAATATTTAGTCACAATATTAATGGTTAAATAGTTGTAGCTTCAAATCTAACAGCATCATATGATATCGTGATATGATACTAATATTATGATATAATGGAACATTGCTTTGTTTGAGTGGTGCTGATAAAATCTTTTAATGATTTGCATACAAAAATGCACTACTTTTTTGTAACAAGTGATCAGACATTAGAGATGATACCACTGGGAGCAGATGTAATTCGATATAATTGCTTCCTTCTATAGTTTTTCTTACGAACTCCGGTGGCACATCCGAATCACTCTCGATAACATACTTGATCGTGACCTAAACATTCATCCAGATCTCTGGAGGTAATCGAGAGTTGGATGGGATTGATATTTTATGGACTGCCTCCTTCGTGTTCGATCGTTCATTCTGCCAACGTGAACGTATAATACCAAACCATAATTGACTTCAATAGATGCAATCGTAGCTTCCTCATCATAACTAGCTATCAAAGATGATATTTAACGATTAGCTGTTACTGTGCTATACATTCAATAAATTTTCCACCGGTAGAGTGTCGTGCGGTACAGGCACGTGTGACATGTTTCCGATGTCTACTCCGAAAGTAAACGGAGGCAAAGAAAGTGAATCGGCGTTTTTAAGAAAGTATCTAAACTACAAATGAGCAGATTGAAGTATGGTGGCTCTTATCGGCCGTGAAATCTACCTATAACCTCATGTGCGTAATATAAACCCGATGAAAACACCCGAATAGCATGCTGAACAGCGTCCCCTTAGAAAAATTTCAACTATATTCCCAGTTCAGATGGTGTCATCCGTCGGTTGCTAAAGTGCATGGTTCCTGTTGTTCCGGATAATAATTCATAGCTTTGAGCCATGTTATTATTGGGGATACAGAAGAGAACGCAACTACGTCCAACGTAGAAATATGCCTCACAATGTGTTCTAGTGTAGTTTCGACGACGAAGACGACGTTTAGGTTTCGGGACAGATCCTTTTCGTTAACATATGTATTTCTCAAATTGTAATACGCTTCCTTGATTCCTAATAGATGTTCGAATGGAATAGTGAGCACGGAAAACTAGTGTGAAGTTTGCCAGCAATGGTTCAATCCCTCGAAACTTCCAATCAAGCGGTTACCAATTTTTGTGTTAGTGATCATCATTACTGAAGTGACGGCTGACCCTTGCGGAATATGTTGTTGGACCTGGAAGAATGCGCATGGTCCATTTTATCACCGTTTCCAAGAATCAAACAATTAGCAATCAAATGATCTATCCGTATAAATGGTATTTTGATTTTTTGAACTGACAATTCACAAGTAGTAGATAACATTTCCTTGAAACGTTGAGAAAAACTACTACCAACCAAACGGTAAAACTAATGTTTTGCCTGAAAACCGAGTCTTTTGGTATTAGAATAATCTGTAATGCAAAAGATATTCTTATTTCTCCCAAAGGTGATTATTAAAATGGCCCAAGCCTTGGTTAGAAAATGTTTAGACAATTAAGGCTTCGCAAACTGCAGATGAACATGGCATTTGCATTCAATATTGTGTAGCTTGAAAGCTTCACATATAAGGGAAATGTTCTGAAATATGTGGATATCTCATCGGTTAAATTAAATTTACTTCGGAATACAGTGAACGTATGTATATGACTAGCAATTAATTCGGAGTTAATGTTTGCGTAAAGTGACTTTTTGTAATAGGGTTGGTCATCGCCGTCATAATAAGAATCTGAATTCAGTACTTTACCTTCAACACAAATGAGGTAGATGTTATACAATGATCTAGACGTCAAATTATTAGCAGCACATTTATACTGTCCAGCATCATTTTATTCTACACTAATAGAATATTGTTGGATTCTGATCGAACTAGCCTGCTGACGCGTAATGGGCAGAGCAATAAAGTGAAGTCCCCACAAATACATAACATCGTATTATATAGCGCAGAAACAGATCCCACCAAGAATTTAAAATTCAATTTTAAAGTTAAATTTCATCTAAGTTGAGAATTTATTACATCTTTTATATGTTTGTTTCCTGAATCCGACGTCATTTAACTACGTGCCATAGGCTGCAGATAATTACTTCACATTGCGAATTTCAATCTTCAATTGACCAATAGTTCACGAAACTTACAATAAATGCTCTACGATTTGTTGCTTATCGTCGGATATTTCTAGGAAATTTTGATAAAGAACGGCGCGAGTGTAGCCCTCTTGTAACAAACTCAATAAAACGTGGACATGATCTAATGCTTCAAAATCGGAAGACACTACGCCTTGCACAAGGATTTACGCTCACAACAAAAGTTATTGTGATGAATTGTATTGTACTGAATTGAATAAAACTAACAATCAATGAAAGGAAGTGAGAAAGAAGCCACGTTAAGTATTCAAATTACGTGGTATATTATTGTATATATGGTAAGCTATGAGAACATTAATAACGGTATTATTGATTCAACAATCACCTATTCACCGCAGTTCACAATCGTTCTCGGATTCCTGTAATTTCAATCAGGTTTGTTCCTCAGTTGTTCCGATGGTCTGGCAAGTTCACTTGTTTCAGTATTCTCGGAAGAATCTAGAAATATTGTGCTATGATTTGTAACGCAACCAGTATCAAAACGCAAATGACCTG
>JACCGJ010002833.1:0-39634 GCA_013407085.1 Atriophallophorus winterbourni | reverse complement strand
TTCAACATCTGCTGATCCAGTGAGTGCATACAAATTTCCAGTCAAGACCAATAACATTTCTGATAATCCTATTGACAACGGATTTAGCTTGGTATTAGAGATAGATAGATAGATAGATAGATAGATAGATAGATAGATAGATAGATAGATAGATAGATAGATAGATAGATAGATAGATAGAGTAGAATTAGGCAATCTCATGAAGGTTCTCGAGGATAATATGCAAGTGATTTCCTCAGTATCGTTTAGACTTTGTTCAGGTAAACTTCTTTAGCGTTTGCTTATCTTAATATAAAAAGATGGCAACATAAAGTTGAATGAAGGACAACGCTTTGGAAGAATATCCGCTTACGGAACTTCGTTGAAGATTCCTCGTGGGATTTCTCTTGAAGCCTTCCCCGCAAGACAGGGGGGATTCGGAATCAGGGTTATATTTCCCTAGCTTGACTGGCCCCACTACGCTTGTCTTTAAGAGTAGTTCTGCAACGCATGCCTTCCGGAAGCAGAAATAGATTACTGCAGACTGTCTGAGCGTCACGTCAGAAGTTAGCATTTTATCGATAGTGTAAGATCCGGCTAAATACCGTTCGAACCTGTATCAACCTAGATCTTAGAATAGTCTACGTATATCCTAGGTTCTTGTACGATCTTCATGCATTTTTACCATAAACTTTAAGCCCGGAATTCACCACGAATGGCCGTGTGTAATTGTCATACTACTGTAGTTAAAAATGTTCGACCGATCGGAATGCTATTATTTTGTTGGATAAGAGTGAATGTTTGCATCGAAACCATAATTATATTTATACTTTGGTCTACCAAAACTCTTGCCTCTAAAACAGCTCAATATTATTGATGCATCTTTCAAAAATTCATCCATTCTCTGAAAGCACGCAAACGTGTCTGAACTTCCAATGATCATTTAAACTATCCCTCAGAAGAACTGACCTCAAATCACGACTAACAATACATTTTATAAGAAATATATCAATTACTCATCAATATCAACAATAATCGATAGCTGGTGTTTATACATGATTCTAATCAGAATATCCTTTTAATAAATGTCAGTTTTCTTGTTTTTGATAAAAAACATGTCATCAAACTTGACACACGAGAAATGTCATTCGTGATTTGAAAACCGCGCGGGTTTGAATGTTCAAATTCTATCCGGATCGGTGAAGAGAAACACTATTGCGATGATGAAGACTGTGACGCAGTTCCACACGGCCGCCAGCATCCAAGCGGTTTGATCGAATGCCGAAAGTGATGTTTTCACAGACACAGACACGATGTAACAAATGACTGTCGAAGGAAATGATGAAGATGAATAGTTTTGGTCAAGTAACGGTGTATGGTATTTATTCACAGACGACCTTGAGAGTTGTGACCTTGAATATGATGACCTTGATATTAATGGCATCGGGGATGAAAAAACCCAATCTACTCGAGAGGGCTTATCATAAGGTATCCGAAATGTTTACCGTATTATATAATCCATCCATTGAAGAACGAATGTTTCTACTCGGATTGAACACGAACTAGTACAGGCGTATCCGAGATGAACTAATTCGTACCTACAAAATTATTTATATGGCATCTCACACACACATGCATCTACTTATAATAGGTTTGAGTATCCCAACACGCAGTCGTAATCTCACCTTTCAAGTGTGCTGAAAAACATCAGTGTTTTCATCATTAACACGTATTTGGAAAACCAGCTACCCAAACTCACATTTTTAACCAACATTTTTAATTACTACGTACTTGACAGTAATTTCACCTAACGAATAGTTGTAATAATATCTATCCAAATCAGTCTGTTGCGGCTAAATTTGCATCACAAACACGACTTTCGACCTTCACTCAAACGGTTAAGTTTTCATACTCACTTATGAAACGCAGATCCTTCTCGTATCCATTTGTGAAACGGGTAATAACAGCGAAATAATATCTGTCTTAGTCTATCCCACTCTCCAGTGTTTGGGCTCCTATCAGAGTTACAGCTTGTCGCTAATGAAACGATAGATAGGCCCCCACCTTAGTGGATCGGGTGACCTCATGAGGAGTTTGAAGAAAGGCTGTTGCTCGCCTTGTCGCTATAACCTTGATGCAAACTAGCTTTGTAAAACCCATAATCAAATAAACAGGCAAACCTCTCCGATTTGAACATTTCTAGCCATAATTGCACTACAATAACCAATGAAAACTTTTGTGAATAATTGTTAATACGTGTGGTGGTTTGTTTGTTGAATTGGTAAACAATTGGTAAACAATTGTTTAGACCACGAAACATGTGATGGTTAATTTTTCCAGAAACCCGAAAATATTCCATGGCAATGATGCCACGTTTGTAGAAGCGTGCTCAATTTGGTGTTTTAGTGGAGAAACTGAGTTAATTAAGCAATAGAAACTGACATTGTGATGATATTCGTTGCACAAGTTTCATCAATACATGATGTGAAATCTGCGTCGATAATAAAACAATGTTTGACGAAAGAATATCACGTGATGTTGCGTGTACACAAACTCAGATAATGTGAGATCATATGACGTTGGTGCAAGACGTCGTGATGAGAATAGAGAAAAGTTATCCAAAGAGATTCTAAATTGCGTGAACGTCAATATCCGGTAAACGAACCGACACAGTCATTACCCCTGTCCTGCTTTATGCGAAATGAACCAGAGATACTCCAAAAGAATGGTATTTGAGAAATAAATAACTAGATAATTGTATGTGATATTTTGAAGACATTAATATTAATCAGTGTTATATTGCATATTATAGCTGAGTTTTAAGCGATGGTTCGCCAAGATTGCTTTATCGCTGAAAGAAATAACCGCCAATATGGCTTGATCATTTTACGTGTATTTTTTATAATTTGAATTAAATAAAATTCAAATTTAAATCTAATAAGTAAATTCATCTTTTTCCGAAAACCACTGATTAAGGTATTCGATCAATACTACTAATGATAACGTCGTAGAATCGCGTCTCTACACAATTTGTGTTATACATGCATTTTATTTCACGTATCGTTTGATGTAATCTATTCAAAGCTGTGTCGTTTGACACGTAAACATTGAATCTCCCAAGTCGTTTCCCAAACGTCTTAGCTCGCAGAAAACCTGCATCCCAGATTGACTAATTCGAACTAAACTAAGATCACTCGACGCATAGCCATCTGGGCTTTCCAATCAAAACCACAAAACGACTTCTTTCTATCTTTCCTTTGATGTGATTGTACCACCAAACGTCATCACTCCCGATATACAAGATTCGGTTCAGCAACTCTTTCTCAATGGTCGGTGGATTAACACCAGAGGGTGACAAATCTAATAGGAGTCTTCGGTTGATCTACCGACGATCAATTAAATTATTTTCAAGGTGAATACATATTACTCACGTGACAATCCAGTCATAATGATGATAACCAACATGACCGGTTTGTAGTGATCTCCAAGCGCGAACATCAGGAGGATCATCAAGACGAACGCCAGGCACATGAAGCATACACCAGCAACGTTGAATCCAGCATAGATATTCTCCTTGTGCTCCAATGAGTCTGAAAACATGAAGAAATATAATAAAATTATGGATTGATGTATTGTATGCGAACAAAATCAACGCGTACACTTCATAACTGCATGCTGACTGTGAACGTTTTTAGATGGAAGCAAAATGATTAGCCGAATGTGCCTTGAGCCAATTAAAAGGTGGTAAACAAAATATTGGTCTCAAAATTTATCACGGTTTTTACATACACGTTGTGCGGTTAATTCTCAGTCAAGGTCACATAAGCAGTCACTGATTGTCTATAGTACAATTATCACATAAAGACATTTATGGTCTCAAAATTTATCACGGTTTTTACATACACGTTGTGCGGTTAATTCTCAGTCAAGGTCCCATAAGTGGCGAAAGTATAGTGTAGCTCACATCCGCATCCATTGCACACCACGACCGTTTTCTGGATTTTTGCCGTCATCATGTGAAGACAGCAAGATTAGGTTTAGTGAGCCTTGAAATATTGGATAAGTGATATAAAAAGTTATACTTGAATGCCAGTGTTACATAGGGTTCGTACAACGAACCACGATGTTCAAACACAGAATCACAAAGTGATTCCTAATCAAGCAAACAAGGCGCCTATGAATGACCAAAATAATTTGTCGCTAACATCCCACTCCACAATCGTTTCCTGGTTGTTTGTTTTCATCAAGGTGGAGTCAGAGAGGTTTCCTTCAGTGAGCCAGTTAAACTGTTAAAAATTACCCATCTGAAGACACCGTTAAATAGGGTTCAGTCGAAGAACAACGCTGTTCTGGTATTGGATATGCCCCTACTGCGAAACAACACCTGGAGATAAAGATGAAATAATATTATCCAGAATTTTATTTGTATAGCATATGGTATGGTTCAGCTGTTTGCTTATTTACACATAAATCGAGAATGACCTGCTAATATTCTTTGCATATCCTTGATATTTCAGATAAAAGTACAGCAAGACTAACATAAAGCTATAAGCATGGGTAATAGTAGATTCATGTGTTTAAATTTGCATATTTCAAATTTCAAATTTCGGCAGTTATTTAAATTCAAGTTTGGAGTGAAGGTCAACCATGATGGTATGCTGTTAAGCTTTTTCTAATTGCATTATATGAAAAAAACTTTTAGGAATGTTACAATATGCTTTCAATTATGTATACTGGAATTTTATCTTGAGCATCCCCAACTTCAGGATCGATTAATCATCGATTTTTTGTCACCAATTTGAAGAACATTTATTTCACTAAAACGGTATCATTTTTCGGTCCATTTCAACCACGAATTTACAACATTAATGAATTGATGCAATTTCTATTCGGTTATAGTAAGAACTCATAGAATTTACAGCGGGAACCATAGCATAGCAAATGCAAGGGCAAGGGCCAAATGTCTACTAGCAAAGAGTGAAGACGATGTGATTTTTAAACGTATGCGGAACAGCAAGTTTGATAAAACAGAAAACGCCCAACTGTCAGACAAGAACAATCGTAGATCATCCAGAAGAAGCATTTTGAAAACAGTTTCACTGACAAGCTTTTCGGAATCAACAACAAATGGAACTCATCAACAGCCTAACTTCGTGAAGGCTGGACGTGAACCAGTTGACACAGAATCGACAGACAAATCTGGATAAAGTGACAACCAGCACGGACAATTTGATAACAGTGTCGCGAAAGATAAGCTTGTATCTCCTTAGCATGTTTGTAATAAACACATTAACCGCGGCGTCCCCCTGTGTTGAGGGATGAACATTGGTGAACTTGATTAAAGTTGGAAAGGTTGACCTCAAGGGTCAAGCGATAGACCAATCGATGGGTTAACTGTGTAACAAGTGTCCTTGAAGCCGGTGTGCGAATCTTAATCGATATCAGGAAGGAAGACGCGATTTGACGTCAATCAACACCAGACATTATGAGCCCTTTCTTCCCAGGTCTCTTTCCGTGCTTGAAGATGGCATTCTGCATCAAGCCTCCAGAGTGAGAAGTCGAGTGATAATTCGATTCAGGTGATCGTGTTAATGTCTAGTATGCTAATAAAAACGGCTTTGCATCACAAGTGCTGCTCATCCAACTTCCTATTTCAAACTCCCCAATAAGTAGATTTTATGATGTATGGGAGTTTTCCAGTCTAGAGAGCAAGGAATCTCACCTATCATTATCAGAGAAAAGATCTATTCGGAATATGTCCTTCTTGGTATATGGAAGCTGAGGAAGAGATTCTCCATTCAGAATTAGACTATCCGGTCATGTTAATCTCCCTGGAACATGAGATCGTCATTCGCTTGTGAAGTCCATCCCATGTAGATAACGATCGAAGGAGCCAACTGACCATAAAAATCAACACTATAGACGAAGCCGAATCGTATCAATTACAATTCCAACAAGCCAACAGACAACATATGATACGGATAATCTAAAAAGTATCGATCAATAAAAATATACGTGTGGACATAATCAAAGCATTTGCCAGAACTTACGGAATATATTCCTATGTTGAGTTAAGGCCAAGACACCTAGGATCACTCCAATCGCCAAGGTCACCACAAACATCATTCGCATGGGAGTGAAGGACGCCATTGTCGACCAAAGTTGCGGCAAGCGTTCGTAGAGTCGAAGTGACGCGAAGACCGAAGAACAAGCGATTTATACGGTGAAATGTAATCGAAAGTGTCACATGACTGCTACACCCATAAAAAGTGTGACTAAGCGATATGTCATCGTTTGTGAGTGTGGGTGTGGGTGTGTGTCATCTTTGATATGTTGTGGTGTTCGTGTTTTATTGATTTTTCAGAACAGCATCATTTATCGTGACGAATCGGTGAATTAATGTGAGCTATGTGCGACCTTGGTGGTTGCTTGGTAATCGCAGAAATTTAGTGAATTGGGAGTGTGTCTGATAGATGTGTCTGTATAATATAACACTTTATCATTCGTATTTTTGGAAGGAAATTACAGATAGCGAGTATGAAAATTGATTTACATGTTTTACCAGTAAAAATAGAAACTACAATAAACTTGTTTGGGTATGCATTGTACGATTGAATTTCTTGGAATCATCAGACAAAATGTTCTCTCAACGTAGGCATGATATACAAAGGGAAATAAATTTACATAATAAATGCACAACGGATAATCGGTTTTCATATATGAGAAATTCATTAGCGGACGGAATAAACACCAAAATATTGAAGCAATTTCCGAGTTTGCTATACAAACCACTCACTTACTTGTTCGAGCAAACACTGGCATGTGGAGTGATTCCTACAGATTAGAACCGCGGAACAATTTCTCCTCATTACAAAGGTGGAAATCGCTCCGATGTTTCTAATTACCTCTGTTACCTGTGATTTTAAAATTACTTGAACGACTCATTGTTGACGATCTAATGAAACATTTCGAGAATAATCAGTTGCTTTCGAAGAACCAGCATGGATTCAGACGAAATTATTCCTGTTTGTCTAATTTCATGGTAACGCAAGATGATTGAACAAAATCGGTAGATAAAGGACAAGCAAAACACGCGTGCTACTTATATATATCAAAAGCATTCGATCGTGTTGACCATTCCCTACTACTGCAGAAGCTTGAAATACCTGGTATCACCGGGAAGTTGTTGAATTGGCTAAATGACTACCTAAAAAATCTCACTAACCAGGTACGTGTTGATGTTGCATTATCCAAACCAATCGCAGGAACTAGCGGAGTTTCCCATGGTTCGATTCTTGGTCCGATCCTCTTTCTGGTTTATGTCAGTGAAGTACCGGAAATTGATCGATGTAACATTTCGTTATTGGCGGATGACATAAAGATTTGGCGCAGCATTCGTAGTCCAGAAGACTGTTTGCTATTACAAAATGATCTTCATACGCTTCACAGCTGGTCGTTGAAGAACAAACTGCAGTTTAACTTCAACAAATGCAGGATCATGAATGTGGGGAATCGAGTAGAGTTCACATATCACATAGGTTCGCATGTCCTTGAAAATTGAAGTGAAGAAAAAGATTTGGGTGTTTGGATATGCTCCAGTTTAAAAACATCACTTCAAACTAATACTACCTTTAAAAAAGCAATGCGTGTTCCAAGGATTCAAGGATTTAAGGATTTTTGGTTAAAAAAGTTAATACTTTACCGCACCACAGGATTACGGCATGAATAAAACATGAAAATTACAATAGTATAAAAGCAATAGAGAATATCAAATGTAAGGCTCACGAATGATGTTCGTTTGCAAATGCAAGTCCAATTTCGCTATAAAAATCGCCAGGCAAGGAGAGCCCACCACATGTTGGGGTAGAGAATTCCGAAGAAATATAGCACGTACGGCGAACAAATCAATACGGGAACTTGGAACGTAAGGGGATAAGGTGTGTCCGCGTGTCACTTTCCCGTCACACAAATCAAGTAAGTGTTTTAATGGATGTCCTTCGGTAGACAAAATTCTATAGGTCAGAATAATATCGCGTCGTATCCTCCTTTGCGTAAAGTCGCATAGACCCAGACGTCGCAATCGTTCGGTGTACGGAACATTGCGAAGATCCATCACTGACTTTGTTGCTCTATGATAAATTTTATCGAGGAGAGCAATATCGTTTCGCAGCCAAGGAGCCCAGACCTTTACCGCATACTCCATCGTAGGGCGAAGGTAGACATCCATTATCCTTGGTAACGTTACCAGAGAGAATCTTCCAAATATTCTTCGAAAGATACCTAAAAATCTGTTTGCCCGTCGATATATGTACTGGCAGTGCGCTGTGCTCTTTAGGTTCCCGCTAATTCGCACTCCAAGATCTTTTTCCAACGAGCTCCATGCCAGGTTTTCAGTTCATAATCGATATTTCCAAGGAACATTCTTGCCAAGATGAAGCATCTTACATTTCTGTATGTTGAATGACATGTCATTCATGACCGCCCAATTTGACACGCTGTCCAAATCCATTTGCAGTTTCTCACAATCCTCTGCAAAACTTATTGGCGTCCGAATTTTCATATCATCCGCGAACAGGACCATTTTGGACGATATCAGTGAGGGTAAATGATTTATGTACAGAAGAAAGAGGAGCGAGCCTAGCACAGATCCTTTAGGGACTCCACTGGTGGTTTTGAACGTTTGAGATAGCACTCCATTAATTTGTTGCCAAGAAGTAGAAGTATTGTTGACTTTATGTTACACCCACGCTGCTCGCTTCAGTGCAATCCACTTTTTTGTTTTGCTGCGAACAACAAAACGAAGTTCATGGAGCACCTTTTCTGAAAGATCTGCGAGTTCTTGTCTATCTTCAGTTTCAGAAAACCTACAAGTTCGTTCCATTGTGAGTCTGGGCTTATGTTCTCCGTCTAAAATGCGGAATCTGCACGAGCGATTTACTCAGGGCCAATTTATCTACCCGTCGAACCACGCCATTCAGAGCAAGCGATTGCTGAGTACTGCAAACGTAGTCGAACCCAAACACTGAATGGTCACTAAGACCCAGTGCAGCCTGGAATTCGATCGCTTCGATAGATTGTTCTCCCGATATTCACACCAAATCCAAGACAGAGGGGCGGTCAGAACCTCTCCACCGGGTGCATTCGTGAACATGGTTGTATAACGGGATTGAATCTAGTACCTCTCTGAATCGGTATTCTAGCATTTGTGGAGAGTGATCGTCCCTGAGATAAAGGGCGGACAGATTAAAATCACCCATAATAAGTGTCGTTGCTTGCTGTGTGCGAGTCAAGCGCTGAAGCACTTGGATCAACCGTTCGTTGTACGATTATGTAGATAAAGGGGGCCGGTAGACCACACCAATAATGCAAACTTCACCAGATATCAGTGTTAAAGAGCACCAAATTGTATCCTCGAGCGTGAATTCTGTCTTGTCTATTGGATGGCACTGGAGTCGATTATGGCAATAAAGAGCAACACCACCACCACTTCTCTCTCGATCGTTCCTTATCAAATTCATATTTGGAATTGATATCTCCGTTTCAATCAATTGGGAAGAATACCATGTTTCTGTAATGGCGATAATGTCAGGTGAGTAGCGCGAACATATCTCGGTTAGCTCAGCTAATTTGTTTGGAAGGCTTTGTGCATTTGTATATAAATATCTTATAAAGTTTGTAGTGTTCAAATCATGAAAAGTTATCAAAGGGCCGACTCGGTTAGAGTCGGAATGCTCAAGTTTTTTGGAGCCATCGCATGACATTCAGGTTGAACCTCATCACTGGGCGTTTGAGGGTCGGTACTATCCGTTTGCTTGCTTCCGGCTATTACCTTGAGCAAGCTCAACTTGACGTTTTGGGGTAGGTTTTTTCTATTAGCTTTCCATTCACGATTGATAGTATCCGTCATTTCGATTGTGAAGATGGTTAGCTTTAAAGGGCTGGGACCTTGCCCTTTATAGTTGGCAGAACGCGGTATCCTAAATACATCCACAAGTATGGCATTTTTACTAACAAATATTTCGGCTAGATATTTTCACTGTTTGTGATCGTGCTCAGACTTTTCTTGAGGTGGCACGTCAGCAGCATCTTCCGTAACACCTAGAATAACAACAATTTTTGGATAACTTTCTTCTAAATCTGCTCAAACGAGTATTTGCGAAATTTTCGCCAAAGATATTCCCAAGGATTATGAATACATACTTGAAAACAGTCATGGAATACCATGTGCAGTCATGGTCTCCGTCGATCAAGAGGGATGTGGAACTTATGCAGCGAATCTATCACCGCTCAACAAAACTAGTTCTCAGCATCCGAAACAAACCTTATAAAAAGGATAGCTCAACTGAATCTGTTCGACTTTCCCTATCGACGAATCAGAGGAGACCTTATCTTACTTTACAAAACATTCCATACCCCGAACCATCCCTTACAGGATTTTTTCACGCGAAGGGATACGAAAAATTATCGGACCCTTGAATATGTGCTGGTCGTACCCCATTCCCGCCTGAACTGTAGAAGGTATTTTTACTTCGTCCGTGTCTGTTTTACTTGGAACAGTTTACCTTCAACCGTTGCTCACTCCACTAGATTGCATGAATTTGAAACGAAATTAGACGAATTTTTACTTATTTATTCGTTTCCAGAACATTCATATACTGTTTAATTTATTTCCTTATCTTGTTTATACACTTAAATTTCAATTTTTACCATGTTATGGTTGTTGTTAAGTTTGTAGCTTTTTAGACCATGAAAAACCTTGAATTATCTCGAATTACCTTGAAAAGACTCGTATAAAGGTACTATGCCGCTTTTCATCACTATCGATCATATCCGTCAGGGTATCTAGTGTATTGCGTCACACATTTTGTTATTTTTCTTGGTAGGCGGTAATTAAAGAAGTCTTAGTTAAGTGAATATTCGACACGTTAACGTTCAGTCTAATGTGAAACTAAAATTGAAATGATGAAAATTACAAAATCACATGTATTTCCATCACATACACCCTACAAACAACATTATCCCACAGCGACCAGATTTCGCTAACCATTTCTCCACTATCTCAACGCATGCGTATCCTGATCATACTATCATTAAACAACAGGAAACCGGTCGTAAGATGTGTATGTATGATGTATATGCACGCAAAAAAGGATTTTCGTTCATCATCGCGGGTTTAACCCTATCTAAATGTGTGTAGATTTATGTGATTAAAATTAGTCGCAAACAAGTACAAAACTTGTATGAATTTCTGTAATGAATCGGTAAGAGTAGTTTATTGATATCATTTATGCCGGCCAGGGCTAAAACAATTAAGGGTTAATACGGCACGTAGGGGTGGTAGTGCGTCAGTTGATATTGAACGCGCCTTTCCTTCTTATCGAGCGCAGCACCCACCATGGACTGTGCAGTTCTTAACCAGCTTATGATTGGTCAGGGGAATGTAATTTAAGCTTGATCTTTGTTCGTACTGACACTCTTGGCCTGCCGAAGCTTCTGTGTCAGAAGCGAAACGTTACCAAGAAACTATTCTCATCGATTCATTACAAACTTTCTTTTTTCGTGATTATGATTCTCCGATCGGTCACAAACATTTTCCATTACATTGTATGTATTTCTATCTATCGTTTTATACCCAGTCATGGCTGGTATAAAGACAAACGAGTGTACTTAGTTTCGTATATCCCGACGCCTCCAGGATTATTTGAGGCTAATATCGATCACCAGAAGATGACGGATGTATTTTTACATTCGATACACGTGAGTTTCCAATCTAATTTCACCAGGCCATTCGAGAACGTTGCACGTCTTCTCAAACGTGACCTCTCCTTGGCGAGTGAATATCTTGTTTCTTGTGTAACGGAAGTGAGGACAAACGCTTTCAGTTGGGACTAATTGATTTTGTTTAACAACAACCTCTCAAATAATTTAGCTGTTGTATCAATGAGGCTTATTCACACACAGATTTATCTATAACTTTGGGTAAGGGTTGGATATTCGGCATACCGAAGTCTGACTGGAATACTTTCGTTTCCCAGAGTAATTTGTATAGTGGAAATAATAATGCGGCAGCCCGAGCTTCGATGAGTTTATCGTAAATCCCATCCTTGCCTGGCGATCTACCGCTGTTCGATTGTCGTAGGACACTTGCAATCGTACTCTGATGGGGTACCGCAGTTTAGTGGGTAACCGCAGTTTTGTACTGGGGCAGCAATCACCTCCATCGAAGCTGATTAGCGGTTCAGTAACTGACTGAAATGCTCAACCCGCTTAGCTATCTTCTCTTTAACAACAAAGATGAGAATTTTCGACCAGTTTCTAAGCTTCGAGCAAAAACTACAGCTTTCCGATGCAAGAATCATCAGACGGAACAGTTTTTTCAAAGTTTCACATCTTCGCTGCATCTTACATTTGAGATTCGGTTTCCGGCAGTATAGTTGACTTTTCGTAGGGGCGAATCGTGCAGCGGATCTCATTAGGAAGCTTTCATCAGAAGCGCCGGGCATTCGAGCATCGCATGATTAGGCAGAGAACTTAATGGTTTTCTGTGAGATCAATTCTGGCCGGTGGCGAGAAACGGTGCTTAGGTATTCTAATGCCGCAGTCTGAGTAGCGAATTTTAGTGTGGACCACTGTTGTTCAACTAGGGCATCACTAGCATCCAACTACTCAGCAAACTGAGGAAGAGCAGATACAGCTCTTGGATGTTAAACACCATTCATGCCGCCGACGAGCAGCTGACGCCGAACGACTGAGTACTGCCGGTTTCTGTGATCGCTGCCAGAGAGGTTGCCACTCTAGAATCGGACTGTTTAGTCATTCTAAGTGCTGCGGGGGAAGAAACCATCATGCGTTGGTGATGTATATTGATGGGTTACATCGACCGAAAGTGGCCATTGACAACAACAGTAGCGAGAAGCACAGCAACATTACTGTACCATAAAACGCATCTGATTCCCCGTTCACAGACCTATAAAACAAAATAGCTATTCCATTCCAAGTGAAAGAAGACGACAAATGCTAAATGTCTAATAACGGTAATCTCCCCATTCATACTAGTCAAAATTTATTATTATATTATGGGTTAAATAAATATGTTTCACGATATATTTCGCATAATCAGAAGATTCATAATTCCCTCATAAATGATGCGTTTTAAATTTGCTCATCAATTCAAACATACAAGGTCATCGGGTAATAGCTGAACAACATCTGTCTTCGCATCGAAACTTTCTGTAATGTTTGGCACTACGTTCACTTCACATCAGGGTTGTACTGTGAACATTCACGCGTCCGTTGCAAACAAATGAAGCGAACCTTCACGTGAGGTCTGCATTCCACTGAAATGTTTTCAAACAATTACTACTCATAAGTATTTGAATACACATAATTAATCTTGTACCATGAACTTATTTGGTCAATTATGTGTTGCGCATTTTTTATCACCTAATTATTTAGGCCATGTGATAAAGATGAACGCTCTGGAAATTAGCATGACGAGGTAGGAACAATTATTGCAAAATCAGGTCGCAACGTTCTAAATAAGTTGTCCTAAAATGTTGGAGACAGTATTTGTACTTACTTGGATACCGTAATCAGGAGTGAGACCCTGCTATAATAATTAGATGAGCTTCTTCATCTCCAAATATCACCACATAAGGAAACAATATCACTCTAAACCAATGTTCTTTTATCACATAACCATCAGGTTTTGTGAATAGATCTACAGCATGCAAAAATATTGCAAACCCACTAAAGTCAAAAGTTAACAAACGTGTGTATTTAATCAGTAATTACGTGTGAATTGCATTCTATCAATCGATAAGTTGTCCTTAACACCAAAGCCTGAATGGAACGTTTGAGCAAAATTCCAGCGTACAATCTACACTGTGTCTTGGCTTTGGACACGGTTTTATTTATAGGACAACAACAAAATCAACTTATGGATGTACAAATTGGCTCAGAAAACAAGTGGGTTGTCCGCACGCAAAGTGTACGTGATGTATGTATAGTAAACAATGATTGTTGGACCGTCACACGTACGATTAGAATGTAGGTCATGAATGTAGCGATAAATCGTGGGAGTTTGCGAACACGGTTAAATGCGACATACGGTTAGAATGCTGGTGATGAATATAGCGAAAACGATGGGCGTTCCTTAGCACGGTGAAGTGCGATACCTCATAACTGGAATGTAACGACCGAAAGAAATGTTGTTGTCTTGGTCGAATTCAAGGTAATTCATGGATTTTAATAGTCTACAAAGCAACAAGCTTAACAACAAACATAGGATGTTCCAAATTGAAATGTGGGTTTCTAAACAATATAAGCAATTAGATTAAACAATATGTAAGTATTTTCGAAACGAACAATTTATTAAAAATTCGTCTGATTCCGTTTTAAAGTCATGCAAGCCAGTGTGAGTGAGGGTTGTGGAATATTTTGTAGTGTAGAAGAAGAAGAAGAAAGATGGCTTTATTCGAGTACACGAATTTTCAGCGATACTATTAATTCGACCACACGTAATAAAATGTACATTTTTAAAAAAAAGACATGTCAAATAAGGATGATACCACTTCAGTTATTATACTGTCAGTTTCTTCCTCAAATCGAGAATAACTTTTGTATGATCAACCAAATATCGAGCCAGGTAAAGAATAAATGAATTTTTGAATTTCTCAATTCTTGCATACGGGACGATATGTTGACTACGCGTAGCTGGGAATGATCTACAAGCCATAAGGACCTCATGCAGTAGGTGTGCATTATCAGACGATATGACAGACCAATCTGTCACATTCACGAAAGTGGCGTTCGACGATCATATCACGAATTAACTCGGTAGAGGAAGAGCTCAATCTTGAAATTAATTCGATTCCTAATGCAAAGGAATTTGAGTGCAATCGGTTAGAGTAGTTTTTGGGTAACGTTTCACTTCTGACACAGAAGCTTCGTCAGACCAAGGGTGATAGTCAAGACAGGGAATATGATTAAGTAGTAGTCAACCCACCACCACTTATTTGACCTTGCCGCTAAACAACCTATAGTACGCCTACAGTGTGTCACGTCTCGTGAGAATGACCAGGATCAGTGGTCCATTTTCCTCATAGTGGTTATCCAAAACAATCTGATACAAGTGAACACGGTCAAGGTCAGTTGATACAGCTGCCCACATACGTAAAAGTACATAACTAACTGGGCTAAGCCTATTTTTGAAGAAAAACAAAAATATAATTAACTATTGGGTATAAGGTGAATAAAAACTATTTACTTTCGCATCAGTGCCTAGCGCCAGATTGTGGAGATTTCTGCCCATCCACCTTATTGACCGCCAGTCGACCCGCCTTGGCAATTTCGACCGCCTCCGCATGAAGGCATTCGTTATATGGTTTAATACCGCGTCTCAATATTGCCACATTGTCTAGATCGACGCTGTGGCCCGTATCTAAAACGTGCTCTGCCAAAGCGGAATCACGAATAAGGGATTGATATTCCCTCGCATCCCGAAGCTGTCTACGGACACGCTTTCGGTGTTTTTCGATTCTAGTGTGAATTTCGCTGGAAGTCTGCCCTATGTAAACACCCGAACAGTCCTTACAGTTGAGTCTGAGATGCTGTTAGTACGCTAGATCAAAGGCGTCTTATCCTTGAGGTGCATCAGAACCGAACGGATAGTTTTCCCTTTCCTATAAGTTACGCGTATGGCCGCCTGGTTCAAGATTCTACGTATCGCTTCAGAAGTGCATTTTACATAAGGTATACAGACTGTATCTCGCATCTACAGAGCGGCGATTCGTTGCAAGCAGCGGGGCGTAATACGAAAGGATCTGGTGGTAAAACCTCCGGATAATTCCCGCAAATCGACAAAGGCTGCCGCGAGCGCATACAAAGTGTTTTTGAAACAAAGGATCCACCGGGTCAATTAAACCCTATTGGCCGCCCGATCTAAAGCCTCTA
Organism: Atriophallophorus winterbourni; assembly: GCA_013407085.1. Lineage (NCBI taxonomy): Eukaryota > Metazoa > Platyhelminthes > Trematoda > Plagiorchiida > Microphallidae > Atriophallophorus > Atriophallophorus winterbourni. The sequence goes on along the minus strand of JACCGJ010002833.1, from coordinate 23,701 downwards.
AAATGATGTCGAAACTGCGCGTTGAATTATCCGAAGCGGATTTCTGCAGAATTTGTGGAAAACACGCGGAGGTTTTAGCCACACAAACGGAGCGAATAGGAGGAAGACAAAACCGTAAGTTCAACAAGTTATTCGAGTTTTATAATAAACGTTCTTCAGTTAAATCTAATAAGTCATTATCTAGCAACCAGTATTCTAGTGTTTTGAATTTATCTAATCGACAACTTTCGCAAGCTGAACAAAGATTGTTGGAGAAGGGCTTGAATTTCTGCATAAGTAAGAGTTTTATGAAAGCTGAGGATCTTATCCCCTGTATTGAGGGATCATTGAATGCACTCCCCAACGAACAGGCAGACGCGGAAAGAAACGGTATCGCAGGTGTCATTAAAAACCAGGAACAAGGCGATGCAAACCTTGATTCACACGAAAGACAAGCACTTCTTACGCTGAAACAAGATACAAATATAGCCATTACTAAGGCTGACAAAGGTAAAGTAACGGTAATTTTGAACAAAAGCGACTATTTAGACAAGGTTGGGGTACACTTATCCAAGGGCCCTTATGAACGGATAGATAATGGTAAAATGAAAAAGGTAATGAATAACTGCAAAACGGTAGTCTCTAGGTAGTTGCGTGGCGTTAAGGAGAGTTTTGGAAAGGGATTGTGGTATAACCTGTATCCCAAGTCTACTCTAACTCCTAGGTTCTACGGCCTACCTAAAATACATAAAGAAAGCATTCCTGTAAGACCTATCGTCGACGGTATCGGATCACCTGCGCACGAGTTAGCTAGACATTTGGCTTATTTGTTGAAACCTTTAGTCGGCAATACAGCCTCGTTCATCAAGAACGCAAATGACTTTGCAGCACGCTTAAAGTCGGTAACAATAGATGACAATGAAATAATGGTTAGCTTTGACGTGAGCGCTTTGTTCACCAACGTCGATACAACAAGTGCGTCACATTTCGCATGAATAGCAATTGAACACAAGTGAACAATCGATTGGAATATGCTTGGGACCGATCGTGTGTTCATAATGCAAAGAAATTTGAGTGCAATCGGTTATAGCAGTTTTTGGGTAACGTTTCACTTCTGACACAGAAGTTTCGTCAGATCAAGGGTGATAAACAGGACAGGGAACATGATTAAGCAGTAATTAACCCACCACCACTTATTTGACCTTGCCGCTAAACAGCCTATAGTACGACTACAGTGTGTCACGTCTCGTGGGAATGATCAGGATCAGTGGTCCATTTTCGTACTAGTGTGTATCCATGTCAATATAATACAAGTAAACACGGTCAAGGTCAGTTAACACAGCTGCCCACATACGTCAAATTTCATAATTAACGGGGCTAAGGTTAAGCTATTTTTAAAGAAAAACAAAAATCTAATTAACTAGTAGGTATAAGTTGAATAAAAATTATTTACTTTCGCATCCGTGCCGAGCGCCAGATTGTGGAGATTTCTGTGCCATCCACCTTATTGACCGCCTTCTCAATTTCGACTGCCTCCGCATGTAGACGATCGCTATACGGTTTAATACCGCGTCTCAATATTTTCCACGCGATCTGGGACTTACCAGCTTTTGACAAAGTTTGCACTTTTTACAAGCCTCGTCGTCAGGTCCGTTTAAGGTCACGTTATCGGTCATCGTTACAATTTTGCGAGAGCAATTCGATACACTGAGCGAAGCGGTCGTTTATCGATCGGTGTCTCTCGATGGAGTGCAAGAACGAGTGGATGCGATGCAGCGCGATTCAATGCAGAGTAAAAGGCGTACACTTTCACGTAAAGCGGGGCTGTTCTGTGAGATTTGATCCGATAGTGTTGAAATTACTGTCAGTACGTACGAAATAGCGAGATCTTCCTGATAGTATCCGAGTTGTTGCGTTATTCTGGATTGGAAGCAATGTTGCACGCGTATGTAACGTTGGGTAGAAACGGGAAAATTTTGATTTTGAAGGATTCTCAGAATTTAAAATAGTATATTCCGAATGAGAAAGTTGCGGCAAGTTCAATGATATAAGAATCGTCTAGATCCGTCAATAGAGCGAGCAATAAAATCCAAATGTATGCGAGCACAAATGTGTACGTCCACACAGTAGCCTGTTTTTTGTTCTGGCATGCGGCTAGCTCGGTTGTACACTGCTTCGCACTGCATGCTATTCTAAAGACTTCCACTAATCCAAACGCCGAGGTCCTTTTCTTTTGTTGTCCATTCCACTTGTTGCGACTTAAGGTTATATGAGAATGGGAAATTATTACTTATCTGCAATATTTTGCACTTTCTAAAGTTGAATGGAAGCATGTTTCGCTCTGATCAGCTGTTCAATATATCTAAATTACTTTATAAGCCCACGAATGACGTGATTTGCATCCAAAGTTTAGCATCATCCGCAAAGAGAACCATTTTGGCTGTGAGAAGTTTCAGAAAGTCGTTGATGTAAACCAAAAATGGAACCTGACTAAGTACCGAACCTTGTGGGACACCGCTGGTGCCTTCGATTTCCCTAGACATCACACCATCGATACGTACAGTTGCCTTGTGATCAAGAAGGTAACTTCTCAGCCAGGTAAGAATGCACCCAATAATACCAACATCATGCAGCTTGTTCAGGAGTATAGAATGGTCCACGCTATCAAACGCCATTGATATGTCCAAGTAACACGCATGCACGCAACCACCTTCATCTACTGCCTGTATCCAGTCATCCATTGTCTCCAGTAGGTTAGTCAAGCAAGAACGAGACTTCCGAAATCCATGTTGCTCTCTGGACAACACGTTTTGGGCTTCCAGATGACTCACACTTTCTTAGCACACATTTCGCTCCATAACTTTTGAGCGCACTGGAAGGAGTGTAACAGGACGGCAATCTGCTGCGTCAGAATGAGTTCCACCTTTGTAGATGGGTGTTATGATTTTTCTCTTCCAGTCAGTCGATACAACACCTTCCCTCAAAGAGTGATTAAATAAATCACAAAGTGGTTCGCACAATTGACTGCCGCGTAACTTTAGGATTGCAGGTGTGAATCCGTCAGCTCCCGGGGACTTGTTGATGTTCAACCTGCGTAGGTGCTGCTGCACCATTTCAGAATTGATGCATATATCGTATATAGTCTCCGGAACAATTGGTGCTGACAGTTCCGATGATTGTAATGCATCCTTGGGGATGACCTATTGCAGTAACAAGTGGGGTGCCGCAGGGATCAATGCTTGGACCACTTCTTTTCCTGATGTATGTCAACGACTTTCCTAAACTTGTTCGCTGCAAAATCTTGTTATTTGCGGATGACATCAAGCTGTGGACACAAGTACGTACAACTGAGGATTGCAGAGAGCTTCAGCTGGACCTCGATACCTTACAAGACTGGTCAGTTAGAAATGAACTACCTTTCAATGTCAGAAAATGCAAGGTATTGACTGTTAGAAGACATTTCGAGTACTCCTACACCCTTGGTTCCCATATTCTTGAAAGCACTGACAAGGAGAAGGACTTGGGTGTGTGGGTGAGCAGCACTTTGAAACCGTCACATAACGTTACAGCTGTCTATGAAAAGACGTCACGAGTACTGCTACTGCTAAAACGCGTGTTCGGGAGTTTCACTAAGAAAACCGTTCATCGAATAATTAATACGTACTTGAGGTCAACCATGGAGTATGCTGTTCAGGCTTGGTCACCCTGGCTACAGAAGGACATCAGCCTCTTGCAGAGAATGTATCATCGGACCACCAAGCTCGGACGCGGTTTGAAGCACAAACAATACGAAGATCGTATTGCAAGTCTCAATCTATTCGACTCTCGCTACCGCCGTCTTAGAGGTGATTTGATACTTATATTCAATATACTGCATACCCCAAACCATCCCCTAAATCAACTATTCACGCGACTACCACCCAGAACCAGACGGAGTCACGACTATACAGTACTTACTCCCGACTCGAGACTAAGCTGTCGAAGGTACTTTTATTCTGTACGTGTATGCTTTACCTGGAACTCCCTACCTTGTAATAATGCACATTCACCCAACTTGGAAATATTTAAATCGAATTTGGACAATTTCATGTTGACCGATCCAAACTTTGAACCTATATATTTTACACCATAAAAGCTTTGAAATTTGAAAAGAGTTTCTGTCCAATTGATTTTTACTTGATTCCTGAACTGCTCAGTAAGCAAACAAACACCGTTTTTCTACCCATGTTATTCGTAATTCCCATATTATTCTGTGGTTTTTGTCAAGCTATATGCTTTTTAGACCAATAAAATTGAATTGAATTGAATTGAAAACCCGTGAATAAAACTGGCGAGAGCGTTTACGGTTTCCCGTACAGAATCAGTTAGTCTGTTATCTGTCATGATCGGAAAAAAACACTGGGTTTCAGCTTCCCAGTGTTGTTAACAATTCGATAAAGCAGTTTGGGATTTCGCTGCATTATTACTGCCAGCTGAAGCTGGTGATATTGTTTGTCCTCTCGGATGAGATTTGTGACTTGATTCCGCAATTCGCGAAAGTTTTGCCCAGGTCGAATCAGTTCTGGCGGCCCTGTGAATGGCCCATTCTAAATTTCGCGTTGTCAACCATTTTCTAGTCCAACTGCGAATTCTGCAGTAGGGTTCATTGCTATTATGGTTCGAAGAAGAAGAAGAAGAAGAAGTAAATGACTTTATTCGTGTACACGAATTTTCAGCAATACATTAATTTCTTCACAAAATACAAATATGATAAAATGTATAAAATGCACCACAATGAAATGATACTTGAGCTAATAAAGTGTCAGGTTACCATAGGCTAGACAAATGTGAAAAATAAAAATTGGAGAATAACTGGAACATAGTTAGAATTGAAATGTTTCGTGTTGATGATATAATCTGTCAGGTTTGTGCAATGCGAGTCCCGATCACTGAAATTGAGATTAAGTTCATCAAAGCCCACCATTGTTTCCATCAAACAAAGTATTCTATTTCGTTTTGTTTGCTTTACAATTCTACTGGCGTTGCACACGTATTGAAAGAGCAAAATGAGGTGGTCGCTCCGAGCTAGCGGAGTGTGATACAGAACATCTTCTACAGCCGTAGCTTCAGAGGTTAAGACTAGGTCTAGAACAGATGTCATGTATATTCGAAATCATTTATTCGAACAATTAGCGAAATTTGTTGTCTAGTGATTGGGGTGGATGATCTACCCGGTTATATAGTTGAGGCAGATTAAAGTCTCCCATTATCGATAATTGTGAATCACGATATTTTCCAACGTACTACATTGCCTTCAATAGTTTTTCGCTATGCGCATCTGATAAAGATGTTGAACGGCAAACTACACCAACGATGCAACTTTCGCCTGATTCGAGCTTCAAGTTGCACCATATACTGTCTTACAGATCGAGATCAGTGTCTGTAACTACCGTACTGTATAAACGTTCGTAGAGTTAAAGAGCTACTTTACCACCTGTTCGTAAGCGGTCTCTCCGAAACAGGATCATGTTTGGAATAGAGAGCTCGCGATCGCTCACGTGATGTTGGAACAGTGTCTCAGTTATTGCTATGACGTCGAGTGAGTGCTGATTACAGAGATCCGTCGGTTCTGTTATTTTGTTTATCAGGCATTGTGCGTTTGTATATAGGCGATTGATTGTGATTTTCATATACAGTGGTGGAACTGAAAGCTCGTCTATTAGTACTACCATTCGAGAGTCGGACAACGGTCTTTTATTGGGATTGCCACAGTGTTTCTAATCGGAATCTCGTCTGAGTGTAGAAGCCGTGGTTCATTAGGCGGTTTCGGCGTAGAAAGTCTGTGGTCACTCATTCTGACATCCTTCGGGAGATTCATATCATTTGCTTTACAGTTGGCCCTAATTGATTCCATCCTACCTTTAGTTGAAAATGTTATTTTCAGAGGTTTTAGCCCATCACCTTTATAGTTTGGTGACCGAGGTATTCTAAAACGTGTCCACCACGACTGATTCGTGAGCTCCGATGATGTTCGCAACGTAGAGCCACTGTTTGTAATCGTGGTGCTGTATTTCACTTCCAGAAGCAGTGTTAGTGTGTTCGGGAACACCATGAAGAACAACACTGCGTTGGTCAGATTTTTCCCCATTGTTCAAATTACCTTTTCTCATCCACCACGAAATATCAGCATGTATACGACATTTAGTCTGTGAACATGTACGGAGCAAGGAGGCGTTTAGAAGAACGTCTTCAATCTATTTTTGGCTTTTGAGAGTTATTCTTATTAAACGTGGTTCGTCAAGATGAGGAGAATTGGGGTGCCAACATAGGCGGGTTATTGAATCAGACAGTATCGAGCTCATATCCATCATTTAACACAGTTGGTACCATTTTTCAATGGCGTGAGTTATTCTACTTGAGAAAAGTGTACCGGATGTCTCCAGCTCATTGGTGCAGATTACACTGAGATTCATGAAATTTGTTTTATTTTCACTATTAGGTTTGGAGGTAGAGGAATTCTGCTGATGGACAGTCAGTAGAATTCCATACGCAACGATGCATGGAGAAACTATGTCCAGAATCCGATGCCAGATAATTGGGAAACATATCGTCTGTTGAGGAACAAGGTCACCTCTCTTATCACCGAGGACAAGCGGTCTCATCATACAAGACTACTGAACATAATGGAGCGGAACTTCAAAGTCCTGTACCAGATTGTTAACACTACATCAAAAATTAAGCCAGGAATTTCAGCATAACGCACACCTCATGGTTTAACTACAACTGCGTTCGAGGCTGCCGAAGTTCTTGCAGGTTACTACTGCAAAGTTTTTAGTCCCAAGGAATCAGTGCATCTTACTGCATTCGATCGACTTTTCCGATGAAATACTAACTAAAATCTCAATAAACAATGAGTGTGTCAAGCTCAAACTTCTTCGTTTGAATATTACAAAGTCACCAGGAGCAGATGGAATCACTCCTTTTATCCTCAAACGATGTGCATCCTCATTGTGTGGTCCACTCAGCACGTTATTCCAAATTTCGCTCGAAAATAGTACCGTTCCCGCGGAATTAAAATGTAGCATCATCACACCAATCTACAAGGGCGGGAATCGATCAGACGCTGCGAACTATGGACCAGTTACGTTGTTGCCAGTAATTTTTAAAGTGCTAGAGAGTATAGTGGCGGAAAATATCACCCATCACCTCGAAACCAATGGACTGCTTGCGACTGAACAACACGGTTTCAGGAAATATCACTCATGTCTATCTAATCTCTTGCTCACCTTAAACGACTGGACTGAATGTGTGGACAATGGTTACTCAATCCACGCATGCGTTTTAGACATGTCAAAGGCTTTCGACCGCGTCAATCATATTATTTTAATCCAGAATCTTGAATTGCCCCCGATAACAGAAAAACTTCTTGTTGGGTTAGAAAACTATTTACGCGACAGGAGTGCCCAAGTCAGAGTTGACGCCGCCTCATCGAAATCATGTAAAATTACGAGCGGAGTGCCACATGGTTCGGTCCTCGAACCGATTTTGTTTTTCATCTACGCAAACGACATTCCCGAGCGTGTTAAATGCAAGATTATGTTATTTGCAGACGATATCAAGCTTTGGAGAAGCATACGTACAAATGATGGCTGTTAAATTTTGCAGAATGATCTAAACACATTGCACGATTGGTCTCTGAGAAACAAACTACCCTTCAACTTCCAATAGTGCAAGGTGTTAAACATTGGAAAGACCGTGAATTACAACTACACTCTTGGGTCCCACCAACTCGTCTGGACAACTGAAGAGAAGGATTTGGCTGTTTGGACCAGTTCAATTCTGAAGACTTCACTGCAGTGCAAAAGGGTATACAAAAGGGCTTCACAAGTATTGGCGTTATTGAAACGAATTTTCGGCAGATTCACGAATCAGTCGGTGCTCCGTATCATGAACATCTATCTGAGACCAGCGATGGAGTTCGCTGTTCAGGCTTGTTCACACTGGATTCAGAAAGACTTGAATCTTCTGCAGCGTATGTACCACCGAACCACAAAGCTTGTTTCCGGACTAGCTGCTAAAACATATGAAGAACGTTTGAGGAGTCACAATCTTTTCGACTTTCGCTGTCGCCGACTAACAGGTGACCTCATACTGACGCACAACATTATGCACGTCCCTAACCATCCCGTGTCCAAACTTTTCACACGCTCTCCACCCGGTGCCAGTCGGAAACATGAACTTACAGTGCTTATTCTCACTTCAATACTGAACTGTCGAAGATATTCGTATGCTGTACGTGTAAGTTTCACATGGAACACCCTCCCATTCACTGTTACACACTCAGCCAACCTGGATATTTTTAAAGCTAATTTGGACAAATACTTGAGAGACAACCCGAATTTTGATACGATTTAAACTAAATGAGTTTCCCTGTTCTTCTTCTTTTTTATTGTATATAACTCGTGACTCCACCCTGTGGTTATTGTTAAGCTAAATGCTTTTTAGACCATTACAACTTTGAATAACTTTGAGTCAATTTGAACTCTAAAGGTTTCTGCCAGAGAGACGCCAACGTGAAAGGAAGGCATAAAATTTAAACAAAAGCAAAAGCACTCGCGCGGCATTGATTGCATCGACGTCCATCGACCAACACGCGAGAAATTAACGCCACCCACTCACTGTTCAGGAATACTTGAACTTAGGCGGTTGAAATATTTGAAATATGTGCTTATTCCATTGTTGTATGGTGCACCGCCTTGCTAAAAATACACACAGGGTGGAAACAACAGTCACCATATCTATTTAAACAGCCACTAAACTTGAGCAAATCACACACTCAAAATTAGCAACGAAGATTGTGGTTGTTATGTGGAAGCTTGGGACAACCATTATTTTTATTATTTTTGCTTTATGTAAGTCGTGGACCTTACCGGTTCCGAGGTGTCATTTCCATTGCACACAGAAGCTGATCAATGTTATCCATCTCTTTGCACAGATCATGTCTCCGCTGCAGTCCCGAACATCGCCCTCAGGAAGAAAGTCATCGGACGTGGAGTAGATCTCGATTACTTGGTAGATGGTGAACCGGCAACTATCGCCAGACCAAAGAATGGCGTCATTCCGATGGTGGCGATTGATCTGGAGGATGAGTACAGAATCTCGACCATTCTAATTCACGGATCACCGGTTGGAATCAGTAAGTGATTGTTCACCTTTTATCACCGACTTTATTCAAAGCTATGCTTTACACGAGCCACAAAAATGTACATCGGGTCAGATGGTGAATTACTGTTATAAAATTATGGTAAAGATTATTATCAACCGCAAAGGCATACTTGTCCATATGGGCAGCGAGTGATTTTTAAAAGCGTCAATGGTTTCGGATTTTACCACAATCACGCAGTCGGACAAAAAATGCGGATTTGTGCCAGGACAACCTGCAATGCTTTTGGTCGAGTTTATACGAGTGACTACGCAGAGGTGTGTTATTTGAAAGATTGACAGATAGAGGTAATGCTGTTTTTAATAGGCATGGTACAAATGGAGATTGGCGCTCTCATTATCGTAAACATTAGGCTCAACGCAGTTTCTGTATTCTCGAGCGCATTTCGTGTGGATGATTAGAAAGTTCAAGGACGAGCTTCGTCGCTCTACGTTGTGAAGGTTTCAATCAAGGATCCCATGATGGAATGTAGAAAATAAAATGAGGACTGATATAAATTGAACTCGTCTGTAGATTTAATTGGGATCAACCGAACCTCGGACGATTCTGATGAAACCTTGGTTGGTTTCAGCTCTTCTAGCTGCTAGGCGAGATTGCATTGTGTTTTTAAAATCAGACGGAATAATCACCTTAATTCGTATCCTCCTTTCACTTTAAATCTACTTTATTTATACTGCCGTAATTTTTAGACAAAAATTTCTCCGTATACACTTGGCTCGAACACACATCTCACTGCGATATCGAGGGTTTGTATCCATGGACAGTCATCAAAAAGGGCATGTCGTTCAAAAGCCCTACAAATGTGCAAATTTTGCAGACCCAGAGCATAGCGCGGTATATCATTCTCTCTGTGGACTTCGTAGACGCGTATGAATCGAAACCTGACATCGCATACGGCGAATTGGTGGTTTACGGTGAGAAAATCCGTGACGGTTACAAGTTCAAGTTGCCGGAAGATGGAGAGCCGTTGAAGAATGTTTTCATTGTGAGTCGCATAACTTTATATCTTGTTGAGGCATTCAATGATTTACTTTATACAACGATCTTTGACTTGACAGGAAACCAGACAAGCCCTCCTCCGAGGTCAGAGTAAAATCCATGCGCAACTTGACAGCATGACATATGTTCCCGACCCTGAGTACCGAGATGTTTCACTGGCATGGCTCAACGATCATGTGAACACCATGGCTGTCACACGTGAGAATGTTCGAGCCGTGTTGATGTCTGGACCCGATGTTATTCGCAAGTTAATCGATGACCCGGAATACGAAGCGTTGCGTGTGAACTTCCGTGCTTGGCTAAACGCAGATGATCCCAATGCTAAATATGTCTCTGTATCACAGGGCTACAGCGACGGCGATATTCTGTTGATCACCGGCTCCGACAATTTTGATGTGGACAATGTTTTACTATCGCTGAAAGAGGGAAAGAACTCCGCTGTGATTAGTTCAAGTATTTCACGCAATGATAAATTTGAAGACTTGCTGACCAGAATGAATATTAAATTTAACTTCATACCAAGATCCAGTAGGACGATGGATATGTTGGCATCGAATTTCTTCACATCAAATCGAGACGTTCCAGGGGTTTTCGAATTACAGGTTGCCCTATCGAGTTGGAAACAATTTAATAGCGAGCGTATGCAATACTCCATTCCTCATGAAATACTAATCACAGATATGTGTCAAACACTTGTACGGAAAGTGTTGGACAAATATCATGATATGTTTACTCATCTCGCACCATGCTTTGAGAACAGGTATGAGAAGAACAGCATCACAGATATCGGTCTATTGAACTACAACCAAATCCTACTGCTTCAGCGTGGAACTTCAGTCCGACGAGCGCCTGGAGCGCTCCGATCTCCGGGTTACGTATATCCTGGCGCGAAAACCCACAATGTCACGATCAAGTACACGGAAAACTTGTTTGGAGCGTTCATTCCAACTGGAGCCTATGCAGCTCCCGGCGTTCCGGTGAGATATGAGGTACTGGAAGCCCCGCAGAATGATATTCCTAATGTAAGAATCAACGCTCAAACTGATAATATTGATCATAAACCATCTTATAAAAGATGGCCAGTATTGACCTTTGAGGAACAGTTGAATATGAAAGGTGTAATCAGCTCCCCGTTCGGCGGGCCAATCTTCCTGCGTATTCCGGGAAATCGTGCTTACACAATTCAGTTTGAAAACGTCTATCGCTACCCTTGGTTTGACATTAGAAACCCAGATTCTGTTATTAACTGGGATATTGAACGAAAAACCCACAGGGGAGTTCCATTTGGGGTGGTCTATGGGGACATGATGATCAGTATGATTGAAGAAAAAGTACTGCTAGAAAGAAGTGGCACGGAATTATACTGGTGTGTCAATTACTATGACCACATGATCAAAATGATGTTGAACTATCGTGGATCAGATTATACGCAAGTGCGGCATCAAGTGCTGGCAGTGGATGATGATATTTACAGCGGATACGCACACAGCGGCTATCCGTGGATGGGCTACCGTAGCGTTTCGAACCTCTTCTGCGATATCGATACAATCAAGAAACATGGGAATCACCTATACACTCATGAAATTGGACACAATTTTCAAGTTGAAGCCATCACACTCAAGAGCGGCGGGGAGGTCACTAACAATATCTACGTTCCCGTGGTGAACACATATCTCCTGTGTTTGGATGGTTATAAGGAAGGTGATGGATCTGGACATACTGAACTTGAGATACAGCAGATGATCGACGTTTGGAGTGGTACTGAGTACCTCGGCGTTAAGGAGAGTTTCTACAGCTACATCTCGCGTGCATTTAGCCCAGGCCTCATCGCCAACGTGATGGCGCGTTCTTTGAATCCTCCACATCGTTTGAATAATGACGCGGACAAGGTTGAGTATTGGCTGAAGCTTATGTGTCAAGAATCTGGCTACGATTTGGTTCCGTTCCATTCATTGTGGCACTTGCCCATTTCACAAGCAGCCAAAGATGAGTGCCGAAAATATCCTTGCTGGTTCCCGGACGATGAATACACAAAGCAATTTCCAGAAACCGTCGAAAGAATTCTCAAGGAATATGGTAGGAATTGTGAACGTGGAAAGCCGGTAGAGGTTAAGTTTAAGAACGACATCCGACGGGGTATTTATCACATTCGACCTCAACGAATTTTCATGCTCGATGAAACATAAAAGCACAAAACATTGTACTTGCGAAATTGAACTATTTTTAACCCTTTTAATTCTGCTTGTTCTCTGTAATAGCTTGCTCGTTGCTTATCAATAGTGTTAGTCATATAATCATCTTTTTCATGATAATGTTGTGCAACAAGATGGATTGCTTACTCATAACAGTTGGTGGAATTTTTCGGAACTTGCGAAATTCCATTTACGCCAATTTCGCCGTCAAAGACAACCACCGTACATCTCAAAACATTGTTGTCTGAATCGACTTCCTTTTTGTGGTTAGTGCGATCTGCAGCGTTATCGACCAATCATTCAAACTTGGACACGCGGTCGTGAGATTGACCTTCAGATTCACACTTGATTGGCGGAATTGTGTACGACTCTTATGATTGGTTATTACTCATATTACGTGAACTGCGCTTTGCAGTAGGCCTCGATTGCGTACCATACATGCGAAGGTGTAGCACTTGTCTGTGTGACGGCTGTCGTTTTACCTATACACCGTGTAAAACACTCATGATTATTTAATTTTCTAAACCGACTTAAATTGCTAGGCACTCAGGTTCCGAATAAATAATCAAAGAACGAGGTACGTGAGCATGGATACGTCAAATTATTCATAATCTGAAGAAAAAATCTTTATACGCGAACACTAATTATCAGCATTCGAATGAACGTAACTACAAGAATCATGAATAATGTGGAAGAAATGGTATGGGTGGAGATTTCACGACAGCCGTTACATCGCCAATCACGACTTTAAATCCATAACCATAATACCTTTTGGAATTAACAAAAAATATATTCTGGTATTCGGCGATATTTATGATGCCAATGAGAGTCAAGTAAGTCAGTTGTATGAAGGAATAAATGAAATATTATAGGATGACAGTCGTTGCATTCAATCAATCGATGAGTTGTTCTTAACCCATCCGAGAGGTAACCTGAACAAAGCCAGAATGGAACGTTTGAGCAAAATTCCGGCGTCCAATCTGCAATGTGTCTTGGCTGTGGACATGGTTATTATTTATAGGACAACAACAAAATCAACGTATGAAAGTACAAATTGGCTCAGGAAACAAGTGGGTTGTACGCACGCAGAGTGTACGTGATGCATGTATCGAAAACAATGATTGTTGGACCGTGACACGTACGATTAGAATGTAGGTCATGAATGTAGCGATAAATCGTGGGCGTTTGCTAACACGGTTTAAAACGACATACGTTTAGAATGCAAGCGACGAATATAGCGAAAACGACGGGAGTTGGTTAACATGGCGAGATACGATACCTCTTGACTGGAATGTAACGAACGAATGAAAGTTGTTATCGTGGGCGAATTCAAGGTAATTCAAGGCTTTTAATCGTCTGAAACGTAACAAGCTTAACAACAAACACAGGATGGTAAAAATTAAAATGTAAGTGTATAAACAAGATAAAGTATTAGATTAAGCTGTATATAAGTTTTCGGGAAACGAATAATTCAATAAAAATTTGTCTAATTTCGTTTTAATGTCATACAAGCTAGTGGAGTGAGCAACGGCAGGATACAAACTGTTCCAAGTAAAACAGACACGGACAGAATAAAAATACCTTCTACAGTTCAGGCGGGAATGGGGTACCGCAAGCGCATATTCCCTCGTCCGATAATTTATCGTATCCCTTCGCGTGTATAAATCCTGCAAGGGATGGTTTGGGGTATGGAATATTTTGTAATGTAGGATAAGGTCTCGTTTGATTCGCTGATAGGGAAAGTCGACCAGATTCAGTGGAGCTATCCTTTATATATAAGGCTTGTTTCGGATGCTGAGAACTAGTTTTGTTGAGCGGTGATAGATTCGTTGCATAAGTTCAACATCCTTCGTGAGCCACGGAGATCATGACTGCACACCGTAATCCAGGACTGGCCTCAAGTATGTATTCATAATCATTGGGAATATGTTGGGCGAAAATTTCCCGAATACCCGTTTGAGTAGATTGATGACACGTGTTTACTGTGTTAGTTTGAAGTGATATTTTTAAACTGGAGCATGTCGAGAAACCCAAATCTGTTTCTTCACTGTGATTGTCGAGGACATGTGAAGTCTAATCAATTCCCATTATTTATGATCCTGCATTTGTTGAAGTTAAATGGCAGTTTGTTCTTCAACTACCAGCTGTGAAGCATATCAAAATCTTTTTTAATTGCATACAGACTTCTGGGCTACCTATGCGAATCCATATCTGTATGTCGTCCGCTAATAACGAAATGTTACATCGAACAATTTCCGATACTTGATTGACATAAACCAGAAAGAGGATCGGACCAAAGACTGAACCTTAGCTATTGGTCTTCAAAATGTATCATCAACACGTACCTGGTTAGTGCGATTTGCTAGGTAGTCATTTAGCCAATTCAACAACTTCCCAGTAATACCAAGCCTTTCGAGATTCTGTAGTAGTAGTCTAGGATCAAAACGATCAAATGCTTTTGATATATCTAAGTAGTAGGCGTGAATTGCTTGCCATTTATCTACCGCTTGTATCCAATCATCCAGCGTTATCAGTAAATGAGATAAACAGGGATATTTCTGTCTAAATCACTCATGGCAACCGTAGGTGAAATGTTTTGATTTGGAATGTAAATTGTATGTTCTTTCGGGCTGAATACAGATGAATAAAACGTGGCTAAAGCTTCAGCAGTTTCTGATGCATTTGTTGTTTGTCCAGCTAACGTGTTCACGGACACAACTCTAGTTTCACTTTAGTTCGATCTTCAACCATGCGATAATGTAGTTTAGGTTTGAGCTCAATCATGTGTGATATCTCTTCTTGGAATTACAATATGTCTTGGATGAAAAGATTCAAGATTCAAGATTCAAGATAAATTTCAGTGATCCGGACTCGCATTGCACAACCCTGACAGATTACATAATCAACATGATACATTTCAATTCTAAGAATGTCCCGAAACATAGTAGCAAAGAACCACAATTCAGAATTCGCAGTAGGACTAGAAAATGGTTGACAAAGCGAAATTTGGCATGGGCTATTCACAGGGTCTCCAGAACTGATTCGACGTGGGCAAACTTTCGCGAATTGCGGAATCAGGTCACAAATCTCATCCGAGAGGACAAACAATATCACCAGCTCCAGCTGGCGGTAAGAATGCAGCGAAATCCCAAACTGCTTTATCGAACTGTTAACAACACTACGAAGCTGAAACCCGGTGTTTTTCCGATCATGACAGATAACGGACTAACTGATTCTGTTTTGGAAACCGCTAACGCTCTAGCCAGTTTTTATTCACGAGTTTTCACCCCCAAGGATAAATTACAACCATCAGAATTGTCAGCAACAATTGTGCCGGAGACGATATGTGATATATGCATCAGTTCGGAAATAGTGCAGCACCACCTACGCAAGTTGAATATCAACAAGTCCCCGGGAGCTGACGGAATCACACCTGCAATACTAAAGTTATGCGGCAGTCAACTGTGCGAACCACTTTGTGATTTATTTAATCACTCCTTGAGGGAGGGTGTTGTACCTAATGACTGGAAGAGAGGAATCATAACACCCATCTACAAAGGTGGAACTCGTTCTGACCCAGCAAATTACCGCCCTGTTACACTCCTTCCAGTGATCTCAAAAATTATGGAGCGAATTGTGTGCGAAAGAATTGTGAGTCATCTCGAAGCCCAAAACTTGTTTTCCAGAGAGCAACATGGATTTAGAAAGTCTCGTTCTTGCTTGACTAACCTACTGGAGACACCGGATGACTGGACGCAGGCAGTGGATAATGGTGGTTGCGTGCATGCGTGTTACTTGGACATATCAAAGGCGTTTGATCGCGTGGACCATTCTATACTGCTGCGCAAGTTGCACGATGTTGGTATTAATGGGTGCCTTCTTGTCTGGCTGAGAAGTTACCTTCTTGATCGCAAAGCAACTGTACGTATCGATGGTGTGATGTCTGGGGAAATCGAGGCCACTAGCGGTGTCCCACAAGGTTCGGTACTTGGTCCGGTTCTCTTTTTGGTCTACATCAACGACCTTCCGAAACTTGTCACAGCCAAAATGGTTCTCTTTGCGGATGATGTTAAAATTTGGATGCGAATCAAGTCAAGCGTGGACTGTTTGCGCTTACAAAGCGATTTGGATATATTGAACAGCTGGTCGGAGAGAAATAAACTTCCATTCAACTTCCGAAAGTGTAAAATGTTGCAAATAGGCAAAGATTTTCCATTCTCATACAACCTTGGACCAAATCAACTGGAATGGACAACCAAAGAAAAAGACCTCGGCATATGGATTAGTGGAAGTCTGAAGTTTAGCATGCAATGCGAAGCAGTGTACAATCGAGCTAGCCGCATGCTAGGTATGCTTCGGCGGATTTGGTGGTGCGTTCGCCGTTTGCGGCGCATCGCTGGCTGGAATTTTTTGCGCCGGTTTCGATTCTCCGAATTGTTCTCTCCGACAAACTACCGTAACCGAAGTGAATCAGACGCTTTTTGCCTATCTACAAAACCTCGGTTTTCCCACTGTGCCTGCGGATAACAATCCTCGTATTCTACATCACAGTGCCTCTGTCCCAGCGTCTGCATTTGCCGTACCAATGAAATCCAACATGGGGCACGGTGGGGCCACGAACCCTAACGCCCAAATGACGCCGCAACAAGCGATACGAAGCTCACTTCTCCCTCATTTTAATCAGCCTGATATCAACACAGGCTTGGCTCCATCAGGCAGTGGTTTTAACCAAAATATTTCGGAAGATTTCTCTAGATCCCTTTCCCACTTTCCCACTCGTCCCGGTGCACAATCTGGTTCGCTGCCAGGCCGAATGAAACAAGCCGACTCCGGTTCCGCGATGCATGGATTTTCTTTCCCTCCCGACTATCAGCCTACTGCGCTCCCATTTACCAATGAACCCATCAAGGTGGATTTGACGGATGAAATCGAGGCTGAGGCGTACGGGTTCTTCCAAAAACTACTCAAAGGAAATAGCACTTCTGATGAGATGTTCAAAACCGTGTGCGAATATGCCACCCAAGGGAACCCTGCGCAACGAAAGTTGCTCGACGGAATTTTGCGCATGCTTGCTGACGAGGTGTGTCATTATCTGCCTGATTACCCAGAAGTGATGTTGCCCATGATTGCAGATTTGTACGGAAGCATCCTGGCTGCTAGTACACAACTACTATCTCCTCGTGCACTTGCTCTGTTGTGGCGAGCCCTACTAACGCGCGTACACTTTCTAACTCCCGAAACCGTGGACACCCCATTGTACCGCGCGATCATTCTTATACTCATCAAAGCGAAAAACTCCTTTACACAGTTTCATAATCTGCCGGGTTATGTGGTCAACTGCCCTGTATTCAAAATGTTTCCCCATGAATTACAAGAATATCTTCTCAGCACCGAACTGTTGGCCAACAATTATCTTCGCGCACAGCAAGGCAATAATTTGTCATCCAAGCCATTGAACTTTATCCCGGGAGGGTCAATGTTCCATCCAGCTAATCAAATGCTGGCCCAGTCCTCCTCCCTGCCCCCAATCTCTTCATTACTGTCTACGCAGCCAACCTATCCGGAGAATCGACTTGAGCAGCTTAATTTGGATACACTGCTTCGCAGAAGGGTTCGATTCGATCTAATACTAACCTACAAAATAATGAACTCCAAGGCGCACCCTCTGAGGCACCTATTTCGCCTCCGGTCAAGCCATGCCACACGTACTCACCCTTTTGCATTTGATATTCCACATTCCCACCGGAACTGCCGTCGGTTCTTTTATTCGGTGCGCGTTTGTTTCTTATGGAACTCCCTACCGTCACATGTTGTCCAATCATCTAGTGAAAGGATTTTCAGGAACAAACTGGATATATTTATGCGTAGTAATTCCACCCTACATCCCGTATATATAACATGATTTTTTTTTCCAAACGAATATTTTTTTACCCATCATATCGACACAATACATGGCATTTTTTGCAACTACAAAACTGTCGATCTTCCTGAAGAATCAATATTTTTTTGTATATATATTTATTGTCCTTATACGAATATCCTGTGGTGTTGTACAGCTACGAGCTTTTTTATACCATAAATTCTTGAATCTTGAATCTTGGATCATGGTTGAAAAAGCAAATAACTTTACAATAACCCTAGAGTGGAACTATAGGTCCAAATGTATATACAGTGGAACCCACCTACAACGATCTCGTTTACAACGAATTCTTGGGTTGAAGGAACACACCATGATTTTCCAAATAAATTCCTTCTTTGTAAGCCTATTTAAAACATTCGTACAACGAATCTGTTCGTTACGAATCTCGCCTTTTACGAACACTGTACACGTTCCCGACAGCTATGTTTGTTCAATAAAGTTCATACATACAACGAACTCGCTTTGTCTTGCCTTTAACACACAACGCTCCGTCAAGAGTGGCCTGCAGTGCGCTAAGAATAGAACTGACACACAGCTTCGCGAGACACAGGCAGCCTAGCCTACAGTGTGCTAACTGACTCGCACGCACGCACAAGAAAATCACGTGAATTCTCTGTGACTGGTAGCTCCGTCTGTGAAAGATGCCAGGAGTGCTCTTGATCTCTGCAGGAGATTTTTAGGATAGAAGGAACAGACGTCGAAAGAGAACTTGAATTTGTGGAGAGAGAGATCGAGGCGGTGGCGAAGTCAAAACTTAAACAAAAGAGCATCGCCAGCTACTTCATGAAAGCGTGAGATTGGACTGTCAGTGTGTGTGCAAGATGTTTTTACTACTTCGTTTTAGAATAAATTTACTATTATTAACATGAACTTGGATTTAATGTTGTGATCTGTGTGCTGTGGCATCATCTATTGATCAAATGGATTACACGCATGCCGAAACACATAAAGGTAAGACATTCTTCACTTGTTTATACGTGTACAGAAAAACGGCGGCAAAATCACATGCCTGACAATGCGTTTTACTTACAACGAATTCCGATATTAACGAACAATTTACTCTCCCCCCCAGAGATTAGTTGTACCCGGGTTCCACTGTATACGTATGAATAAAATCAAAATCAATGGGACTATGATATTCTATTCATATTTGGGGGCAAAATTCGGATTATCTCTCATATAATCGTCAAGTTTCGATTTGAATATATATATACCGTTTGAGCTTACCAAATCGGCAGGCAGGGAATTCCAAACAAAGCAAACAAGCACCGAAAAAATACCTGCGGCATTTCCGTTTGGAATGTGATATTTCCAACTTGCAACCATGGCCACGGCAGTTGCTGGAAGCTCGAAGATGAAATAATAAATCCAGGGAGTGGGAAACAGTAGTAAGTGTTTTGTATGCGAGAATGACATCACCTCGCATTCTACTTTGTGCAAGCGTCATCAGCTCCAGTCGTCTGAGTCGGCCGGCGAATGGCATATATTCGAGTCCAAAGACAAGCTTAGTAGCTCTCCGTTATATGCGTCCCAAATTTGTTTACATTGATCCGCAGAAAATGAAATGTGTCCAAGGTCTATGATGATGGTTTTTGCCGATGGTGTCTTTATGCCATATTTCGTACCTTTAACCTCTTGATAGTTCTGCTTCTTAGTTTAAATTCGAGGTTTTTTCCTGAGTTATTGAGGACAAATTCGGAGCTCACTTCGATTGAATTTTTGAGATTTTATATTAGCCATACCCAAAACTCAAGTACGTTACTGGTTTCCGGTTGGCAGTTTATCGTGTTTTTAAGAGCATCACTAAAAGCCATAATGTTTATCCGTCTAACTATTTTACGGGCGTCACTTTATTTTACAGCTTGAAACAGATAGTCAAACTGGATGATGACGTGATCACTTAGTCCCAGAGGACTTTCGTAAGCAACGTCATCAATGTCGTGTTCAGTGAGATCCTAGAGTGAAGGTACTGTCGTGTGCGTGTGTCTGTCCTACTAACATCTCGTGATGGCGCTCATTCGTCCGCGGACATGTATCGATTTGTGTATGTGCACATCATGTGCGTTTTGCGTTGTTGACCCACTGGGAATCAGAGAAACTCGTATTCAGAGGCTACTGGCCAAACATGAGTTGTCACTGGAGCCTGCTTTTAATATTGCCACTGGCATGGAAGCTGCGGATAAGAACGCCGAACTGCTACAGCATTGCCAATTGAGGTCAACACAGATGAACGTACCCAGCACCACTAATACAAGTACGCCTGAAGTGGACAAGGTAAGGATTCAGAGTCCGCGAGCACCAAATCATATGGGGTTTTGCTGTTATCGATGCAGTTGTCAGCATAAGAATCATACGGAATGTCTTCATCGCGACGCGATTTGCCATAAATGTGGGAAACAACGAGATCTCGCGAGGGTTTGCCGCTCAAAAGTTCAAACTCAGTTACACGCTGGACGAACGCAGTGCACTGAATTGCAGTCTGAATCAGATGTTTTCATTTTGCAAACCGTTAGTGATTATACCGTTCCACCGATAAATTGTACCTTGTGATCAATGGCCAATGCATACCATTCGAGCTGGACTCTGGTTCCGCGGTTACGCCGTGCAGCAGGAGCATTTGGGAGAAAGCATTCAGTAGAAATTCGATCAGCGCGTTGAGATTACCGCAACTCCGACTAAAAACCTACGCTGGGGAGAATCTCGATCTCCTGGGTTGTGCCGAGGTCGAACTAGATCATGCAAACAAAAACCACAGCTTGAAGTTACACGTAACTACTGGCACGGGTGTAAATATACTTGGTCGTGATTGGCTGCAGAAAGTGCCCGTTCTTAAAGTGTACAACAATGAAGCTTCAACTGACATTCAAACGCTATTGAAGCAGTATTAACCCTTGTTCGCCGACCCGGATAATGGCAAACTGAAGGGTGTTTCTGTGAGCCGTCTACCATTACCGGAATGTCCAACACCTTCCAACGTACAGTGTGAACTGGTTTCCCTTGTGGGATGGATAAACTCCTCACACGTCGGCGAAAGATATAAGAGACGAGACGGAGAGGGACTCTGTATTGTCCTCGGTAAAGCGATTTCCAAATGAATGTCAGGATAATGTCGAAAACGAAGAAGCACCTTATTGTCAACGTCAGGACGAACTAAACATATTTGATGGATGTATTTCATGGGAAGGTCTTGTTGTAATACCTCCCAAGTTCAGGAAAGCTATTTTGGAAGAACTGCATTCATCGCATTCATCGTATATCTTCCGAATGAAATCGTTGTCCGGAAATTACGTGTGGTGGCCCGGTATTGATAGCGATATTACACAACTTGTAAATACTTGTGAGCCCTGTCAGCAAACAAGAATTATGCTACCCCGTGGGCCAGTGGTCCCATGGTCTTGTCCAAAACAACCTTGAAGACGTCTTCACATCGACTTTGCTGGACCAATTGAGGGTGTAATGATGCTGATAGTAGTTGATGCTTATTCAAAATGGATGGAGGCCAAAGTGGTAAGAATATCAACAGCACAGATAACTATAATAGTGCTCCACTCACTTTTCTGTACCCACGGTCTCCCGGATACGGTGGTCTGCGAAAACGGTCCAGCGTTTGTGAGTGCTGAGTTCAAACAGTGGATGAGCAACAACGGGATTCATCTCCGACATACGCCTCCTTACCACCCGGCTTCAAATGGACTAGCAGAGTGTGCATTTCAAACAGTAAAACAAGGTATTCGCAAAATGGCCAGTTATTTACAGACAAGAATCAATAAGTTCCTTTTTGGTTATCGGATAACTCCGAAGTCTACTACGGGCCTGTCACCGGCGGAGTTATTGATGTACCGTCGTTTAAGATGCCGATTGGATCTCCTTCGCACAGACCCATGCTACCGTATATCATTAAATCAACACGAGATGATGATACAACAAAACCAGAAGAGTGTCCCGAGGAGAGCGAGTACCGGAGACCCGGTTTACGTTCGACCTGACCCGTCGGTTCCATCGTGGACGAGGGGAACTATCATTCTGGATGATGGGCATAAACTGACCATGATGGCGTTTGCATCACACGCCATGTGGACCACATTAGACGGCAAGAGACTACATGAAGTCCGTTACAAAGACCAGACAATCGTGAGGCTGAAAGATTAGTGGAGTCAAACACCAAAGAGGAAAGTGCAAGCCCAATCCGGCGTTCTGATCGCCCGCGCAGGCCAGTCGAGAAGTATAAAGCGGGGCTCGTTTGAACCTGAGGATGATGAAGTGTCGTGTGCGTGTGCCTGCCCAACTAATATCACGTGATGGCGCTCATTCGCCCGCGGACGTGCGATTTGTGTGTGCACATCATGTGCGTTTTGCGTTGTTGACCCACTTTTACGTTGGACTTCGAGTCGAGCAGACCGAGAAGGATGCGTGTAACCTATACATTTTCCTGTGACTATCTGGTTACATCAGGTACATCGCTAAGATGGTTATGGTGTAGTGGACAAAACATTAGTCTGCACTGTGGAGGCTGTCAGGCATGGAATCTCATTGTCCAATCAGAATGCAGTATCTGTCAGTGTGTCTATCTCTTTATTGTAATTCCCATGATGATTCATATATGATTGTTGACGTGTAGTGAATACACATGTGTCGCTCTGATCTTGACTTTTCTACATGGTGACGAGGGTGATCGATGAGAAAACGTCGGATAGAACTGAGAACGCCCGTTTTAGCGGCTTTAATGTTCGACCATCGGCAACACTCAATGGAAGGCGATGAAGGATTGGCAGAGAGATGGAAACGGTGGAAGGAACAGTTTAGAGACATTCGGACGTTGGCGAATCTGACGAATACCGACAAAGCGTATCAAATGTTGACGCTGAGGAATGCGCTTGGTGAACAGGCGACGAATTTCATACAGTGTTTCACCTTTGATAAGAACGAAAACGCAGATGACTGGGAAACTATCTTCGCGAAGCTCGAAGAACATTGCCTCGGTCAAGTGAACGAGAGGTGGAAACTGTGGAAGCAACACTTCAGCGACTTTCGGACGTTGGCGAATCTGACGAATACCGATAAAGTGTATCAAATTGTGACGCTGAGGAATGCGCTTGGTGAACGGGCGACGGAGTTTACACAGTGTTTCACTTTTGTTGAGAACGAAGACGTAGATGACTGGGGAACAATCTTCGCGAAGCTCGAAGAACTTTGCCTCGGTCAAGTGAAAGATATAAATGCAATTGTCACGCGCAAGATGTCGATGAGCCGATCGTTTGAAAAACGGAAGGATGTGGAGTGGCTGTCAGCATGAATACTCATTGTCCAATCAGAATGCAGTAGCTGTCAGTGTATCTATCTCTGTATTCTAATTCCCATGAATGATTCATATGTTTGTTGACGTGTAGTGAATACACATGTGTCGCTCTG